>VUYV01000069.1:2011722-2319331 GCA_008711295.1 Anarhynchus alexandrinus
AAAAAAAAAAAAAAAAGTGCCTTGTGCTAAGGAAAAAAAATACAAAACTTTCCATCTAATAATTATATTTGATTCCATGTCTGCTAATCAATGTCTTCAAAGAACAAAGGCAGACAAAAAAAGGTTTTAAAAGAAACTCCATTCAAGAAAAAAAGTTTACAAACAAAAATTTCAAAACATTAGAATGACAGCTCCAATGTGTTTTAAGTTTCTTATATTAATTTTAAAAATTGTTTCATTTTCTTCTGAAGAATTATGGGCAAACTTGCTTTTAGAACCATGTAGTCAAGAGACTACATGGATTCCTGGACTAACTCCAGTGATTATGGTGAAACTTGTAACTGGAAAAATGTTTACATGAGTAATTTTTGCTTTTGCATTTCTCTAGATACGCCTTAGAAAATATTTTGATGTACTAGGACGCTTCTCGTATCTGAACATAAAGAAGAGGTTGAGGCTCTGTGGGGGAAACATAATAATTTATACAGTGCATATAAATAAATTCTTAAAACAGGATTGAGAAGATCATGCAATGTTCTGTCTGTTTTGTTCACTTAATGTGATGAAGAGCATGTCCGATTTGGCAATTTTAATTAACAGCTCAATCCTGAAGATATTTTCTACTTTAAAAACCCTCACTAAAGACAGTGGAAACACCTGAGATAATTTTAATACTTCCTGGAGATTAATACTTGTGGGGGAAAAAAAAAAAACAACAACACTCCTCCCTCCCCCCAAACAGTGCTTTCTCACAACAACTCCGACTTTTCTGATAAATCTTGCTTATAATATGCATTAACATAGCATAAAGTGA
The DNA here is from genome assembly GCA_008711295.1 of Anarhynchus alexandrinus. NCBI lineage: Eukaryota > Metazoa > Chordata > Aves > Charadriiformes > Charadriidae > Anarhynchus > Anarhynchus alexandrinus. The sequence goes on from VUYV01000069.1 coordinate 2,012,537, forward strand.
AGTACATTTATAATATTTTGGGGCTGCTAAACACTCTCCAGTACTTTTGCAATGTCTAACTGATCTTTCAATTATTATCAGAGATGCACTCAAGAAGGCAGAAGATTGAGAGAGGATTAAAGCCAGCACAGCACTTACATTCTTGAGTTGTTTCACTTAAATAAAGTGCAGATTTTATAACTTCTGCTTTTCTTAGCACTCATCAAACCCTAAATCATTACCAAAAAAAGGAAAAAGATAAATACACAGATACATTGGATTTCCTGATGGAGAGCAAATGTAAAGGTAGTGTCATTGCAGCTGCAGTACAGGTGCTTTTTCTTACACTATTTTACTGAATACTAAACAGATATTCAAAATGTTTGAAAGCATAGTAAACAAACAACTGAGTTTAAAAGCCCTCTGCATTTATCAAACAGACACATTCAAAATATCTGGATGCCTACCAGATTTAAAAGTCGAAAAAACAATAAAGCTATAGTCAGGAAAAGACTGAAAATAATGAATTTGAAATTACACATAATTACATATTTACATTCTTACAATGATTAATAAAAAAGGCAAGAGTCTGATGGAAACCACTGGGGGAGAAAAATGGAAAGAACACAATCACTTCTATGTACTAGTAAAAGGATTTCCTAGACTGTGCACAATAAAATGAAACAGGGAACCTACCTTCAAAAATGTGCAAGATTTGTATTTACTCATATGTCAGAGAGAAAAGAACTTACATTGAAATTCACACTGGAATAAAAGATTTAACTGTTGTGAATAGTAACGATGAGCTAGGACTGTGGTATCTCCTTCCTCCAGCTAGGATGAATGCTTCCGAAAAGTGGAAAGTTTGCAATTTAAGTGGCCTATCATATGGACAACAGTTAGGCATTGCATTAGACTTACTCAGTCACAGATGCTTAACATGGTATGACTATGACACGAAGGCAGCACATGGAGGCATACAAAGGTGCAATGGGGTGACATATGTTCTTTTGACTTCTCATGACCTTTTAAAGCTTTTAAAGTACAATGACATCAGGTTACAAGCATTCACTTGTAGCAAAAACCTGATCCAAAGTCCACTCAGCCCACTGTGGCTGTCAGAAAGAATGGACTATGGAACCACAAGTTACTCAAAATTTCTCATTCAAACTCAGCACATACGACATGACAGAAACTCAGCAACAAAGTGTATATTAACAAGTGTGGTTCTATGCTCCTGGCATACGAGCATCTACAACACTACACATGGTAGCTAAGGCACGACCATTAGTTATCTTGTAATTCATTTCAACATTTCAAATTTAACTCTTTCTTGAACTTTACTTCTCAATGTTCAGAAGCAATCAAATCATATAGCCTTTTACCAAATGTAAATGATTTCCGTTGAAGGAAAAAATATTCTCTCTCTTAATAAATTAGTGGATTGTTAGTTATCGCTGTAAATAGTTTTGTTTTTCTTTAATGCTACCTTGGTATAATTTCTTCAAGTAATACTTGTAATTACTATATTTTTAAACAATCTTCTGATGTATTCTTCCTTCTTTTGCCTGGGAAATTATGCATTTTATGCATATGGATTATGTTAATGTATTTAGAGTCTTTTATCCACTAAGGTAAGGAAGCTTTAATTTATTTTGGGATTCTAACTCTCACAAGGAGTTACAACTCCAGAGCAAATTGAATGGGCATAATTTCTTGTCAGGGGAATTAATGACCATCCCATTCTTGAACAGTGCTGGCATCTTGCTGGTGCTTTGATAGAAGACAGATTGCTTTTTACTGCTCCTTGTTCTTAAAGGCTTTGCACAACTAATAGCCTTTCACTTGCAGCCAGTGTTAGGGGCACAGGAAAGTCTGAAGATTATTATCACAACCCTGTTCCACATTATGTAAACAACTGCTAGAAAACTCACAGGGCCTCTACTGTCTTCTTAAAAATATGGCTTTAAGCCTGCAGAGGAGGGCAGATTTCTCCATGGGTATAAATTTACACGGAAAAGAAAAATGTAAAATTTGCCAGATAAACTTGTAAATAATTTTCTATTCTGAAAAATGTTTATTATGAGCCATATTGATAAAATACAGAAGAATCTAAGGACAAGGAGCCAGCCTAAGTAGAAATGAAAAAACTTGAGTAAAAGGGAGTGCGTAGCCTCTCTGTCCCAGAGCAGATTAGGAATCAAACATTGACAAAGGGAAACCCTTTAATGCCTCTTACCCCCAGCACCAAGGCAGATTTAACCTACCTCAACCCTGTACTAAATAGAATTTACTTCCCTCTCTGTTCTATCGTGGTTATACTCACAGTTGCCCTGAACAAGGCTAAACCAGGTTCACACACGGTCTACGCATTTGCACAAGAAGATTACCCGATACCAGAGGGACTCCTGAACTACTACAGACTATGAATGAAGCATCCAGTACAGCAAAGTTAAAAGGCCCTAATCAACACTGACCTTCCTGTACAGGCAGAAAATGGTCTTCAAATGTACCCAAGGTCATGGGTGATGCTGCAGAGGCCTTTCTGTCTGAAACATCTTTCCAAAAGCAGTGCTCTGGCAGTTCTCAGGTGTGCTCATGATATATATTCCATCTGATAATAATATGTATAGCCCTTTTACTCCTATTACTTCCATTCATACTGTATAAATAACTAGGAAATATGCTCGAGGAAATAATTGTATAATAAAAAGAGAAAGAATATCTGCAGTTGTTCCTTTTCTAATCCCTAAATTATTTTAAATTATCATGACCTTTACATTTTATCTACATATTTCCCTTTCACATTTCTGTTCAAACAATACTTTTCTTGAACATGGAGCATCCTTATATACTGTTAACAACTAGGAACGGGGAAAAATGAGCTTCGCAGGCCTGCATAATAACTAAAATTACTCACTTCAGATATGTGAATTGCACAGTCTTTCTAAAATACAGAGGAAAATACTAGAAATTCTCCCTGGACTTTCTACAAGTGCAGTAAGGCTCTGTAAACATCAATTGTCATTTTGCAAATATTGGCATAGCCTTAATGGCTAATAAAGAAAGTTTCACAGAAAAACCTGGATCTTGACTCTACAGGGTTTTATTGTAAAGTATTATTTTTTGTGAGAAATGTGGTAGAGCATAATATATTCATAAATTAAACTAAGAGGTAACAAATTATAAGAAACAGCTTTTTGCCATTTCAACAGAGTCCTGCCTGGCATGAATAGAAAGTTTTAAGCAGTTTTCTTTCACTGTTTACTGCAACACTTGACCTTGTTTGCTTACTTCTGTAGAACTGCAATGTATGTGGTTTTTTATTTGCTGTGGTATTTTTACTTGCTTTTACTACTTTTAAAAATTTACAGGAATACAATTTACATATAAGCCACTTGAGCATTCTGCCGTGATTTGAGAGTAGTCTTAGCATTAACATTACTTTGAAGCCCTACAAATTGGCTGAATGGTGTAAATGGTCCTTCACATACATACTCAGACTCAAAATAGTTGAAGAATTTCTGTACATTACTCTTTATTTACAAAAAGAAATCTTCAAATGCAGAAGACACTAATTCATCACCTCATAGAGAAGTCATTATTTAAAGACAGAAAGAAGCTACAAAACTTATAGCATTAAAAACTAAACTAGGTATTTAATTCTTTTCATTATTTCAATTTTTAGAATAATAAAGGAGACTTTAAGCAAAGCCCACATAATTCAATTAAGATCCTCAAAAGGCCCTTTCTCCTCCCTAAAGATCCAAGAAAATATGAAGAAGCACAATAAGCAGGTTGCATCCTTGCTAGGTGTTATGAGTTGCGTTACACTAGACCTGGATTGAAGGCACCCACACTGTGCAATCATTTCCTCTCTGTACCCAAAACACAATTGAAACCTGCAAGTTACCCCTGAGGTTTTCAAATTCCAAACACGCATATAAAATTATGTCACTTTAAACTACTATTACATGTTTTTCCTTTCTCCATTCAGCTTAATAAATCTCTTATTAGCTCTAACAGAATAAAAAACAATAATTGGGGAGATTTCCATGAAGTAAATTATTTCAAAATTCTCCCAATATTTCACATCTGTCCATGTTTTTGAGGCAACTGCACTACAAGAGAAATATACAACCAAAGACTGGTTGGGGTACAGACAGACTTATGCAGAAGCTGAAGCAATTTCTGAAAAATGAGTCCTTGACAATGTGATCAGGACTGCCTGCATTGCATCAGCATTTCATGTGTCTACCTGGACAGATAAGCTGTGGCCTGCCTTAGGATACTCCAATCATCCAGATCATGCAATTAACTCTTGGAGAGCAATATAAATCCCATTTTGTGTGTATGCTTTAGATTTTTTTCTATAGATGACACGTAGGAAAAAGAATCTGAACCTCACCTTAATAACAATGCCTTTGTATTGTACAGCCGAGGTATATTCCCTGACCTGAGAACTGGAAAGTAGTCCAGGGCTCCATCATTTACCATGACTGAAAGAATTCAGAAATTTTCAAACAATAGGTAAAGGCTACAGCAATGACATTATCACCTTGTATAAAATCTTATACTCTGAAGTCTTTTAGAATATCAATGTTGAATGCATTTGCAGTTGTCATTGTTTCCCATAAAAAGCACGAGTAAATGGAAGTCCCAGTTGTTTTGAAATAGCCTGTCTTGAACTCTACCTCCACACACTTTTGAAGCCCGTCAGGTTTGCGTATATTGCTAGGGAAGAAAAGGAAGGAAAATTCAATGCTCATAAGTGATTTATTTTATATAATTCTGAAAGAAGAATATCTACAGGATAAACATGTCATCCACCATCACCGATGGTACAGGAGTAAGTTATCAATTAGAATATTCTGCTCCCTTTCAATTTTTATCAGTAACTAGCTGAAATTCAAGATAATGGTATTTCTCGTGAATTCCCTCTAAGCGATAGTTTTATGGTTAAAGTATAGGACTGTGCCTCCTAAAATCTAAGTAGTAGTCAGGCAAAACCTGTAGGTCACAGCAGCTCCAAGTTTCAAAATAAGATGAGGGTAGCAAAGCTGTTGTGTTCCAAAACACTACTGTGAACCTACATCCTTGTTTTGAAAGTCATGGTAAAGAAGACAATGCCCTATGTGTATTTATAATAAATTACTAAATATATCATCAATTATTTTTCTTTCCAATGGAGGTTACTTTATAAACATGTACATAAGAAGCCTAGTATTCCCTGGAATTTTATAAAAGTTACAAATTATGAGTTGTTTCTACAACTGGAAAAGACAATTTAAAGAATTCTAGTTAAAAGTGTTAGTGCAAATGTCTGTACTCTCCAACCATTGTGTGAACTCTGGCAAACATTTCCTCTTGAAGTTTAAAAAAGCAAGCCACTGAGAGAAAGTTTTGGCTTTATTTTTACACACAAAGAATCAAACTCAAGCAAACAAGATTTAAGAAAGACAAGCCTGATAATCCTATCACCCTGAACTAACTTGATATTTATCTTAAGCTTAAGGAACAGTATTTTTATCCTACCTTTTTTTTTTTTTTAATTATGGGTTTGCTTACTGTTGTTTTGACTGATAATAAAAGATCACTGCTTTACACCTAGACTGCTGCGTATTTGTAACACCCTCCCCCCAAAAACACAATACGAAGAGAAAGAAAGAGTTTTGTTCTTCCCTTTAGTAGAAGTCACACAAAGATAAGCCCACAAATTTGTACTGAATTTCATAAATCCCTGTAAGTAGAACTTTTTTACCGAATCTATTGTTTCAAACAATCACGCTCTCTATATTACAGGGAGAGGGATTCTGTGCCTTCTCTTCTATGACATACCTAACAGATCTTTGCTTTGTCTCTTGTATTTTCTCGGCTCATTAGACAAGAGTATGAGTGACCCAGTGAGGCAGTATAATAATTAGGGTACAGTCTAAAAAGGCAAGCGGAACCCAGGGACACTCCACTCGTGCTACTGCAAGAATACAAGAAGCTTCTGATGCAGCCCAATATCATCATTCTTCCAGTCACTGCAACAACTGATTGTTTCTTTTTGGCCACTATATTAATTCATTTGTTCACATATTATCAATTAACTTTAAGTCATCCTCCATTACTTGTCTTTCCCTCCTGTATTCACCTATTTTATTTTTTTCTTTTTGCCTGTGCCTTGTTTTTCAGGTGCCCAGTAGTACTCAACAGGCTTCTATGTTATCTATTTTCCTCCTTCTGGCATCTTGCACTTCTTTTTTCTACCTTGAATTTCCACTTCAAAAATGTACCCACATAGTACAAACAGAGGACCTGAAAACAGTATACAAGTTATATTTTTATAGGCAGACTTTAAAAAAATAGAATTATTATAAAAGTTGATGAAGACAAACCATGTAATTACAAGGCACTATTGTTGCATATTTCCTTCTCCTATCCACCCTGCATGAACTTATGCTGTCACAAGTAAAATCAGACTGCCAGCTGTCCCTCTTTTTTTTTTGCCTGAGAAGAGCCCAGTGACTATATCTGGTGCCGTATAAATGCAAACAATTAAAAAGATAGGATTTCTGCCTTGAAGATTATACAGCAAGGAATAGAAAAGAACAGAAATGAAAGCAAGACGAGGGAGAAGAGGAGGCAAAACAAGCATTAAACACAAAATATGGGACACGTCTTAGCAGCAGCTGAATAGTACTGATAGTAATTTGAAACGAGAACAAATGGGGGAGTAAATAAGACTGAGCTGGAAGTGTGCACTAGAAAGAGAGAGAAGGAAGCGGATTTTGCAGGAAGAGATTGATGATGTTCTAAGTGTTTTATGAGTATGGACTATGAAGTTTAAAGAGGATTTGCTACAATAACATAACTCCCAGCTGAGCCAATTTTCTAAATTCATGAAGGACATTCCTGTCAGTTTGACTGTGTTGGTCTCAGTGAAAGCTTATTTCATCAAAGCATCCCCCACTTTACTGACCCCCCCCCCCAACCATNCCACTAAAAAAAGGCTATGAATATTTCAAAGAACTAAATGGCATGAATGGATTAATATTTTAATTCAAGTTATGCTTGCCTTTTATCGAGATGTAACTTTGAACATAATAAATTCTGTTTAAAGAACCAAAGGCTTTCATATTCTATATTTTGCATCCTTTTTAATTATTTATTTTAAGTTCTTTCTAAACACTGGAATGTTTATGGACATAGCCAATGGCATGCCAAAACAAGAGAACAAAACTACGATTGCATTCAGCTTACTCCTCTGATAAATTTTCAGTCTAAAACAAAGAAGAAATGTTTCCCATTGCCTACTGTAAACACTTGTGCCATAACTTTCTTAACTTCAATTGACAGGTCCATAAAAAGAGCACTGTACAGTATTTACCAGAAAAAAATGTGAAGAAGTATTTTTTGAGATTGGCTGCAGGCGACAGCTGAATTACAGCAGTCTGGCCAGTGAATGCCACTGGGAGTGTTCACAAGACTAGAATTCAACAGGACTGAGTGATTCACTCACCTCTTTGATCACATTTATTTCAAGGAATTCATTGATAATAAAGTGCAGGCATGTCATCATATAAAAACAAAACGAATTTAAAAGGTCAACAAAGACTTTGCACTTCAAATCAGTTTGGACACACAGCTAAAATCTCCTAAACTTAACAAAGGCATAATTGAACTATAGGGGCATGAATTTTGCATTCCTGTCTCAGAAAGTTAATATTCCCAATAATAACCTTCAGATAATTTCTCAATACCTTTCTCAATTAGTAACTCTTTCAGTTTTTATTGGGTTCAGTTCATTACATCATATTAGATTCAGTTCATTCAATTCATTCATTGGTTACCCGGGCTGCATTAGACAAAGTATTGCCAGCATGTCAAGGGAGGTGATTCTTTCCCTGTACTCAGCACTAGTAAGACCTGTGTGCAGTGCTGGGCCCAGTGCTGGGCTCCTCAGTACAAGACAGACATTGACATACTGGAAAGGGTCCAACAAAGGGCCAAGAGTATTATTAAGGGACCAGAGCATCTCTCCTATGAGGAAAGGCTGACAGAGCTGGGACTGTTTGGCCCGGAGAAGAGAAGGCTCAGGGGGGAACCCATCAATGTATATAAATAACTGAAGGGAGGGTGCAAAGAGGACAGTGCCAGGCTCTTTTCAGTGGTGCCCACTGACAGGACCAGAAGCAATGGGCACAAAATGAAACACAGGAGGTTCCCTCAGAACATCAGGAAACACTTTCACTGTGAGGGTGACTGAGCGCTGGCATAGGCTGCCCAGGAGACTGTGGAGTCTCCGTCCTCAGAGATATTCAAAAGCCATGTGGACAGCATCCTGGGAAACTGGCTGTAGGAGGCCCTGCTTGTTGGACCAGATGAACTCCACCGATTCCTTCCAACCTCAACCATTCTGTGATTCTGGGATTACTTCCTTTACCAGTGGTACCAACCTAATCCCACTTATCCAAAAATCATTTGGTATTTCCTGTACTTTCCCACCTATGCCTCTCTATCCTTCTCTACATGGCTACACACACTCACGTCAAATGCCCTCTTACAAGGCAATGCCCATAATGTAATATCTGCAGAAAACTGAGGGTTAGCATTCAGCAGTTAACAAAGGTTAGTGTTCAAGCAAGCAAACACTTTATCTTTTCTTTCTTCAAGGGAAAAAAAAATAATTCTCCTTTTTCACCTGTCATTTTTCTTGTACTTTCAGTCTGTGAGCCTCTCAAGGTATAGAGGATGCACCTTGAGGGTACATCTCTATTTGATTTGAGCAATGGGTAGTATTTTGGCAACCTCCCATAATTTAGACACTACTGTGTCAAAGAGTTTTCAGAATATGCTAAAGGAAAGTGATCAGCAGTCATGTTGGGTTTGTTTTTTTTTCATTTTTTAAAAATCACATTATACTAGCAATATGAAATACATGCTGTCTCATGCTAATGAGAGCTATGGTGAAATTGAGGCCTTGCTGGTTATAACTTGGAAAGTAGAGCAAAGCAAAATAGTTCAGCTAACAATAGAATCTGTCCCAAACTCTTGGCCTGTCTTTGAAGCTGAAATCATAGTAAGCTTATAATAAACCAGCAATATTCTTTTAGTATTCAGGATTGCTATTGAGGCAGGATATTCTAAAGTGGCTGTTGTAAATATTGCATCTGTGGTCAAGCAGGGCCACCTAGAGCCAGTTGCCCAGGACTGTGTCCAGATGTTTTTTGGATATCTCCAGGGATGGAGACTTTACAACCTCCCTGGGCAACCTCTTGCTCCCTTTGGAAGCACACCAGCAAACCTAGTAAATTTCAAGACTTAGTTTCTTCTCTCCCACGTTATATACTTTCTCCCTTTCGTTAAGTTGCAATGTTCTCTAAAAACTAGGTATTTTTTTGTCTTTCAACCCAAATTCTTACATCGGGTAGAGGTACTGATGAGACAAATGTGAAGCAGCACAGACCTCAATAGGGCTGTGGAGATTTGTCGGCAAAGAAGTTTCTGATCATACTTTTGAGACCAAGTATTATACTATCACAACATTGTATTTCATATTCTCCTCAGCTCTTTTTAACTGTGAACGCCATGCTGGAGATACTACTTTTGTGGAGGTTTTTTTTTATATATTTCCAAGCTAATTTGATACATAAAACCTCCTGTATTAAAGAACATATATCACTCACTTCTTGTTTGCAACAGTGAATAATAGATATTCTTGCAGCAAAAAAGTACTTTTAAAATAAAAAGAGAGGAAAAAAGATAACCTATTGTATTTCACAGTGGTAGATTTCTAAACAGTCATATATGCTTGTACACACTTAGAAACGTAAATTGTAATTGATTCATGTGTCCTTTGTCTTTTCATATTTCTTTGCATAGCAACAGAAACTCAGATATTCTGGCTTTGCTAGTTATGACGGTTCTGTTCCACAAAGTACAAAAAAATCCATTTAAGACACCACTGTGTTTCAGCAGTCTGAGAAACTGAGTGTAAGAACTTGCTACACAGTACAAATCAGTGCACTAAGGCGGGTTGCAATTTGGTTATAGTTTCTTCTGTCTTGCTTTTGTTTTGCTCAGGCCTCACAAGCATTCAGACTCACAGAATAAGATGTCTTGAATAACTGGGTCCATGACAGACACATCTACACATCGGCATGTGCAGCAATATTATGCCCAGTTATGCCAAACTGTATGACAGAAGAAGGTTTATAGTATTTGAGGCTTTCAGGGAATATGCTATCACTAGACATATTCCCCAGCTTCAGTGCATTGTTGCTGCCTTCTTCCTACTCTGGTGTAGTCCTCTGATCAAAACTATGGGTATGTCCTACAGTGGGAGGAAAAGTATGCATCTCATACCTCAGTTAGCTTTAGAAATCAGAAAGATTTTAAGATCCTTATTTTGTTTTGCTGTTATTTAGAAGTAGAAGCAGCACTTTCTCCCATTAAACTTTATTCAAGCTGATTGTAAATTCCATCTTTCTAAATACAAAGTAGCAATATAACTATTATTATCTACTATTTCTGTGAAATACCTTGCCACTCGATTGTTCACAGGGCACAGTGCTGACTAACTCTTCTATTACAGCTCTTAATCATAAACTATTGTCTGAAGAACAGACTACAAAAAAAAAAAAAAGTTATGTTCTCATGGCTCTCCTTCTGTTATACTTCTTCCTGCACTAATCAGATATTTAGAATCATAAAATCATAAAATAATTCAGGTTGGAAAAGATCTTTAAGATTATCAAGTCCAACTGTTAATCTAGAACTGTGAAGTCCACCACTAAACCATATCCCTAAGCATCACATCTACATATCCTTTAAATACCTCCAGGGATGGTGACTCCACCACTTCCCTGGGGAGCCTCTTCCAATGTTTGATAACCCTTTTGGTGAAGAAATTTTTCCTAATATCCAAGCTAAACCTCCCCTGACATAACTTGAGGCCGTTTCCTTCTTGTTACTTGAAACAACAGCCACTTCGCTGCAACCTCCTTTCAGGCAGTTGTAGAGAGCAATAAGGTCTCCCCTCAGCCTCCTTTTCTCCAGGCTAAACAACCCCAGTTCCCTCAGTGCTCCGCATAAGACTTGCACTCTCGACCCTTCAGCCAGCTTCCTTACTCTTCTTTGGACAGGCTCCAGCATGTCAATGTCTTCTTTGTAGTGAGGGGCCCAAAACTGTATGCAGTATTCGAGGTGCAGCCTCATCAGTGACAAGTACAGCAAACAATCACTTCTCTAGTCCTGCTGGTCACTTTATTTCTAATACAAGCCAGGATGCTATTGGCCTTCTTGGCCACCTAGGCACACTGCTGGCTCATATTCAGCTGGCTGCCGACCAACACCCTCAGATCCTTTTTCTCCAGGCAGCTTACCAGTCACACTTTCCTTTGTGACTGTAGTGCTGCCTGGGGTTGTTTTGACCCAAGTACAGGACCCAGCACTTGGCCTTGTTGATCCTCATGCCATTGGCCTCAGCCTATCAATCCAGCCTGTCCAGATGCGTCTGTAGAGCCTTCCTACCCTCAAGCAGATCAACACTCCCACACAACATGGTGTCATCTGCAAACTTACTGAGGGTGCACTCAATCCCCTCATCCACATCATTGATAAAAATATTAAACAGAACTGGCCCAAATACCAAATAGAGACCTGGGGAACACCACTTATGACCAGCTGCCAACTGGACTTAACTCCATTCACTACCACTCTTTAGGCCCGACCATCCAGACAGTTTTTACCCACCAAAGAGTAAGCCTGTTCAAGCCATGAGGAGCCAGTTTCTCTAGGAGAATGCTGTCAAAAGCTTTACTAAAGTCTAGGTAGACAACATCCACAGCCTTTTCCTCATTCACTGAGCGGGTCACCTTGTCACAGAAAGACATCAGGTTAGTCAAGCAGGACCTACCTTTCATAAATCCATGCCGACTGTTCCTGATTGCCTGGTTGTCCTGTACATGCTGTGTGATGGCACTTAAGGTGATTTGCTCCATAACCTTCCCTGGCACTGAGGTCAGACTGACAGGCCTGTAGTTCCCCAGATCATCCTTCTGGCCCTTCTTGTGGATGGGCATCACATTTGCTGACCTCCAGTCAACTGGGACCTCCCTGGTTAGCCAGGACTGCTGATAAATGATGAATAGTGCACTTCTGCCATCTCCCTCAGTACCCTTGGGTGGATCCCATCTGGCCTCATAAACTTGTGTGTGTCTAAGTGATGTAGCAGCTCACTAACCGTTCCTTCTTGGATTATAGAGGGAGTTCATTCTGCTCCCCATCCCTGTCTTCCAGCTCAGGGGGTTGTGTACCTGGAGGACAACTGGTCTTACTATTCCAGGCTGAGGCAAAGAAGGCATTAAGTACCTCAGCCTTTGTCACTGTGTTTCCTCCCACATCCAATAAAGAATGGAGATTCTCCTTAGCCCTCCTTTTGCTGCTTATGTATTCATAGAAACCTTTTTTACTGTCTTTTACAGCAGTAGCCAGATTAAGTTCTAGTTAGGTTTTGGCCCTTCTAGTTTTCTCCCTGCATAAACTCATGACCTCTTTGTAGTCTTCCCAAGTTGCCTGCCCCTTCTTCCAAAGGTCATAATCTCTCCATTTTTTTCCTGAGTTCCAGCCAAAGCTGTGTTCAGTCAGGCCAGTCTTCTTCCCCACCCACTCGTCTTTTAGCACATGGCGACAGCCTGCTCCTGTGGCTTTAGGATTTCCTTCTTGAAGAATGTTCAGCTTTCCTGGACTCCTTTGCTCTTCAGCACTGCTTCCCAAGTGACTCTGTCATCAAGTCTCCTAAACAGGCCAAGGTCTGCCCTTCGGAAGTCCAAGGTAGCAGTTCTGCTGACCCCCTCCTTTACTTCTCTGAGAATCGAAAACTCTATCATTTCATGATCGTTATGCCCAAGACAACCTCCAACTGCCACATCACATAAAAGTCCTTCTCTGTTCACAAACCAACAGGTCCAGTGCCTTCCCTACTTTGGTATTGAACACTGAAAGGTCATTTGGAATTAGTACCGTACTTGGAAATAGCTCCTCAGCCACTTCAGCTTATGCAGAATTGGGCATGATCTCAGGCAGTCATGGCCAGACTCCTGCCAATCCTGTTTTCTCCCCCATCAGGAGCCCGGTGCAAAGGACACTTCCACACCCTTCAGTGTGGAATCACTGCACAAATATTGCTTAGATGCCAAAAGAAGGAGAGCTTAGCTTAAGTATCAGTTGGTCACAGCTGTTGTATGTTTATTTCAACAAACTTAATTAAATAACTAATATTGTTTACTACTTGTATACAAATATTTCTCACCATATTTCAAACAAACACAGGGTGCATTAGCTTCTCCCACAGTCATTTGAAAACAGGTGAGCAATAACTGCACTTGAAAGTGCTCTGACAGTTGAAACAAGTTTGAGAAGCACAAGGCTTAACACTAGGTTTTCAGGTTTATCTCAATTAAATAGCTAAGCTGTGTTTAAAATTAAACACAAAATGTACAAAACATTTCAGATTTTCTTGTGCTTTGCTAATTTAGAATAAATAAATGAATATAACAAATTTCAAATATGATTGGAGTGCCGCCCTCATTCATATTTCAGACGTAGCACATGAAATATCAGGTAAAATGGGAAAACCCTGTATTTTTATCTGCATTACAAGTATTTCCTCCATATTCACCAGAGACCTTTCCTGCATAGTCTGAACTTAAATGATAGACAAGTCTTTAATGTACATGGACATGTACATTAAAGTTGACTATGCAAGAAAAAATCATTAAAATCCCCAGGAAAGGGTCTGAGGGTGGCAGTCATTGACAAGTTAACACTGTAACACTTGCAAAACAGCAAATCTCATTCTTGTCTGTTTTAAAAATGGAATTGTGTGTGACACACAGAAGCCAGGAATTTTTCTCTACGCAGCACTCATGAGGCTTCTCCTAGAGAAGCGTGCATGGTTATGTGTGATACTAAGAAAGAAGCACATCAGTTGGGAAGGAAGTATAGAGTAGATGACCACAAATGACAATTTCTTCAGGACTTATGAGAAAGTTTTGAAGGAACCGTGTTTGTTCAATTTAGGGAAAAAAGAAAAAGAAATAAAGAAATCTGAGGGAAATGTAGCAATTGTCTTTTAGTAAGTAAAATCACACACAAAAAGGCAATGATTAACTGTCCTCCATCTCCACTAGAGGAAGGATTAGAAGAAATCAGAACTGCAACGAATGTGATGTCGGTTTGTGAAGAAAATCTAACTCTAAAAATAGTGAGTGTCTTGAAAAGACAAGGAAATTGTTAGATCTCCTTTACAGAACAGGTTAGACAAGTGTTCAAGGAGGTTGGGGTATACTTGGTCCTGTCTCCATGCAGGCAGTGGCCTAGGTTGTCACTGAGCTTTCAAACAGCCCTGCATCTCTGCACTTCTTTGATATCACAAATTCAAAGCAGAAATATATACCCACACTTCAGCATTTTAAAGAGAACTACATACTGGTTGGGAAGAAGAAAAAGGAACTTATCAGAAACAAAATACTAGAAATTGTAACACAAACAGTAACTTCAGCTCAAAGAAGTAATAAACCTTGACTCACAAATATAAATACTGTTTTGCAGTATGCAATTTTATCTATGATATTTCTAAAAGAACACATTATCCTTGTGTAGTTTGATTTGAAAAGAAAGAAAAATAAAAATTTATAGAGCAAACAAGCATTTGTGTAGAGTATTTACAAAAACAGCAAATTAACTGTTTTGCCTGGGAAACTCGCTATGAAACCTCACAGCCAAAACTGAAACTCTACCACTACAGGACTACATTAAAGCACTTGCTGTGAAATCCTCTGTAAATGAACCATACCCAAGATATTATGAGTACTTGCCCATCTAAAATCCCAAAAGGATTGTAATTCAGGATATATGGAGAAACCAGTTATGCTGTATGTGCTAAATAGTCTTTTCAATGCTTTTCAAACCACTCTTTATGCATATTGTCCTATATCTTTGAATCAGTTGAATAGGGACTTGCTGGAAAAAACATTTCCACAATTAATTTCTTGTTTGTTTGGGTATAATAGCATGTCATGAAACACTCACTGAACATAATTAGCTCCTTTACACTACTAATTCAAACCTTTTTGGATGAAAAAACTGGCTTGCCAGATGGTGAGAAACAGCAGGATATCTCACCAACTGGGAAATCTGAGTTCAGGTTCACAAGCCACGGGACAGCGATGGCTATGTATGTCGGAATGAATACAGGAAGCCCCCAGGGGTAGGGAGTGAAGACTGCCAGTTAGATGGTTTTTGCCAAACAAGACGCAGTTCTTGCCTCTTTCACAGTAAAGAGTTATAACAACATGAGGAGTGCAGTCAAGTCAGAGACAAAGGCATCCAGTAAAAGGAGAGGGTCAGATTAAACTTTTCTCAGCTCACAGAAGTGGTCACTAGGAGACTGCCACAAGTTGCTTATTCTTGACTGTTTCCTCTTCCCTACTCTTGCTTCCCTCCCTTCGCTCCCTATCTGTCCTCTGCCCAGTCTACCTCACTGGTGCTACCATGGACAACCAAGAGGAGAACCACTAAATGAAGAACTGTTCGCCTAGATGTACACAAAACAAAACACACAAAAAAAAAACCAAACCAAAAAGATGCACAAAATTTCCACTAAACTGGCAATGATCAACAGAACACAATATATTGCACTGCATATTTGTTCATTTAGAATTTTGCACTAGGCTTTTTAAAAAAAGGAAAAACTTTCTGTGACCCATTTCATTGTTGTGCAACCTCATAGCTCAGGTTCTATGCAGTGCTTAAGGGAAGGCAGCTTTAAGTGAGGCAGGTGGGGGAACAAAACTATAACTGAAAATCATTATGTTCATCCTGGAAATGAAAACTCCTGGCCAAAGCAGGACACTGAACTTCAGATGTCTTAACCAGATTCTGCAGCCAGAAATTAGAAAATCTAAATCAGAAGGACTGAGTCAGATTGCAACTTTCTCTGAAAATCCTTCTACCAATATTTTCTGTTCCTGTGTTGTCTGCATGTTATTTTTTAATTCCGGTAGAAATAAAACTGCTTCTTTAAGAAAGGTAAGACAGCTCTGTGAGGGAATGGAGATGCTGGCTGCTTCCAAAAGGCAGGTGAGCTGGAAGCCAAGGAAGGCAGCACCGTTGGCAGGGGGTCCTGGTGAGGGTGCTCTGGGCCAGTAAGTGCACTCAGGGAACTGACAAACCCAAAAATATAAATGCCAGCATAAGACCTACATATGCCGCCTCATTTAAACATAACTTTAATCACAGATGGAAACCAGCAAACATATTGTTCCAAGTCATTGCAAGTCCTTTCAGACAACTAGAAAAAGAGATCTCAAAGGGTTTCTTTTTATCAATATAATCTAATAAAATAAGTTCAGAAAAACTTGTGGTGCAATGAGCCACCAAAATTCTGAACAGAAAGTCAGCATAGCTCCTGGCCCAGGCCTAATTCTGGTGTCCCCTATGAGATGATGAAGTCCAGGTCTGCACCGCAGTCCACACGGATATACCTTTGCATCCTTGCCTACAGGTCCACTGCCCACCACCATAATGGTGGGGCACCTGTCATAATCCTGGACCAAATCATGGCCTTACTATGTCTGTCTGTGAAGGGTTTATTACAACTTGTGGTACTATAATCATAAGAACAATAACAACAACAATAATAATAAAAAGATGGTTTTCTACAAGGCCAATCATTGTTTTATCTATCATAAAACTCCAAAACTCTTGCTAGAGCATTACATTTTGCTAGTAGACAACAGTATTTCATCTGTTTTCCACACAGTGACACCATTTAACTCACTTCCACATTTAATCCTTTATCTTTTCCTACTATTTTGTATTCTATCACTGAAAATGTTTTTTCTCCAGCAAACCTGTGGTCAAGAAGAATGTAAAACCTGCAGCAGCAGTAGCAGCAGCAAGTAAATTAAAACATGGAAAGTTTTATGAATTAAATATGAAACTGGCTAATGCAATCAGTTCTGTGCTATGTACATTATTTATTTTATTAAATTAATTTGACTCTAGCTCAGTTTCCAGAGTGCTAAGGTTTTCATATCAAAGACACAGTAGGGCACTGTAAGAGAAATGGAAGAGAAGCTGATGGCTTTGGAGCTGAGCAGAGTGCATTTGGGGATCTCACAAAGGAGACTGCTTGGGATTTTGGGATACACACATTCTGGAAATTTTGGTTACTTTGAGAAGCAGAATGATAGCTTACAGTGTTGACATTTAATCTGTGAGCATTGGGCTACAAAACTAACACCTCAGAGAAGAGGAGGAGCAATTCATACTTTTTCATGTCATGATTTCAGTCTTTCTGTGAACTAAGACACCACTGCAATGGTCACAGAGCATTTCCATTTTGAAATCTCCTTTTGATGTATTATCCCCAAGGGATACTGTAACAGATGGCTATTCAACAGACATGCAGTCTTCCAACCCATACGCCTTTATCCCCAGCTACATTTCAGAAACCAGTAAGGGAAAGTGTAAAAAATTACTGTCAGTCCTACACCAGCAAAGGTTGTAAAATACTGCTCTAAATTAATACAAAACCCCTTCAAATTATTTTAAAAGCATTATACTCCATATATACCTGCTGCTTTTTCAAGATTATCTTGCAGCTGATATTATTCTGTTCTTGGGAGACTGGCTATTTCTAAAAAAGCTACTTACATAATTAATCTGCTGCCTGTCTATCCATTCTTCTCCCCCAAACACAATCTTTTCAAAATGTATTATACAGAAAATATGAAAGTCCTGTTTCCTGTTAAATAAGTGTTGCTAATATGTTGTTCATATTTCTTGTAAGGATTAATGGGACTATCACAGCATTTCTCCTTCCAAACAGAGAGGTCAGCTTCTTTAAGTAATTTTCAAGGAATTGTAATCAGGATAAAAGGTTTCCCAGCAGGAAACAGACTGGCACAGAAATATTTGAAAAAAAGTCCTCTGTGGGGAATAGAAGCTAAATAGATAGAAGCAAGTTGGTACATTTTTAATGTGTAATGTATATGAATGCACTTATTTCTAAAGAATAAGGATCCTTTTGGGTTACCACAGCATGCAGAGTATTTGAACACTCTTCGGAGAAATGCATCAATGATGTTAAGTTTTCTGGGATTCTGGATAGCTATTTATGGAGCTTTGGATAAGTTTATCCCAATATATGATATAGAAGTGTATTTCTTTTACAATCAATTAAATAGAAACTGTCTTGAAGAGGACAATGATTTCTTTATATTTTTACAGCACATAGTACAGCAGTGACATAAACATACGTTGCTCAATCTGACAGAATTAAAAGCGGGTGGCTAAAGTGAAAGAGCTAGCCGTAAGATGGTCATAAACCATGAAAACAGCATCACGCTAGAACTATTTCAGTTTGTCTTAAAAACATGACTTGAAAGCTGTCTGAAAAATCACAGACAAACTATATTATTGGATGGCAGCATGTCCCAGTAGGGGAGAGTGCCAAAAGAGCCAGGAGAGACTTCTGTGGGATGGTTCTCCGGCTCCTGCTGCTGGGAGCTTCGGTGAAATTTTTGTGTGAGAACTAAGCACCTCTGCCTTGTACACCGACTGCCATTCTATTTACATTTAAAATCCTTCCTTTTTAATAACATCATCTGTAATTGCTTGTTTGTATATAATTTATGTACTTCTATAATAATTCCTTAACAAACAATAACAATAATTATTCAGCAAAAATAAATCATGTCCCAGGTTAGAACATTCCTCCAAAATAACAGCTAAGATTCTAACCAAGGACGAGCCCCTCAGCTGACTGCTGAGAATATGGAAAATTATCAAACCTGAGATCAAAGGACACCTGATCTTTTAAAAGGTCTGCCCTTCAAAGGGAAAAGGGGAAGCTGTCAGCCGCAACCGGCAGGCACAGGCTGAAAAAAGCATCTGCATACAGTGAAGAAATGGAGAGCACTTGGAAATTACTGAGAAATTCTAAGCACAGTTAGAGCAGGATTCATGCATGTCTCTGTCGTTTGGCTGCTGCGGCTCTAATAGCAAAAACTGACAAATTGTTACTAATAAATCCTAGTTAGTTAAGAAGAAGCTGCTTCTGTGTCCCCACACTGCTATCATCACATTGCAAATGACAGGAGTGAACTCAAGGGACTGAAAGATAATTTTGAGCCTATGTCTCAGCTGGGGGATCTGGGCACTTTCCAACCTACTATTTCAAGGCGAGTCTAAGATACGCCACAGCCCGTTCTTATGGCCATGGCTGTATAGACCTCAAGGAAACTGCAACACATCCACACCAGATGATCGGGAGACCAGGAGTACTGGGATGTCCGAAATTCCAGCTCCTACCTCAGGTCACAGCACATCTAAAAGCCTGAAGAGTCATGCTTAAAATCAGCTCTCAAACTATTTTGTGCTTTATTGATTATAAAGAATTCCCAAGTGTGGTCGCTGCTTATAAAAGATGGCAGAGGCTTTGAACCAAAGTTTTGCAATCCAAACTACACACTGGTATTAGAATTCATGCCTAATATCAGTTATTATAAGTTTTACAAAGTATAGAAGATGTACAGAGTTCATAAAAGATGCCATCATCTTAATCTTTTTGTTTTCTATTTTGTTCTTTCCTAGTTTCCAAAGAACCATGCTGTTTTTTTGTAAGGCTGAGCATAAGATAACATAATTTGATTAGGAGTCTGAACAGACAAGGCAAAGATTTTGCCAGAGTGAAAAGAGATCCAAGGCAGAAAAGAAGGCATAGCAGTACATAGGAATGAACAAAATCAAACACTGGAGCTGCACAATTGTGAAAAGCAGAGTTAGCTAAAGCTCAGCAGCATGCAGCAAGAGCAGAGATTGTACAGAGAGTTTTGCACTGGAAGATGAGGAGCTCTGACTTGACAAAGAGGAAAACACAGACAAGTGGAGATCAACAGTATTCACTACGTATGACATAGGCTTCAGTTATTATTTTGTAATATTTCTTAAACCACAGCAGTGGTTTAACCAGACTCAGGATAAGATATTTGTTCCTGACCTTTGACGTTTGCAATTATAGAAAAGGTTAACTGTTATTGAGACTCCAAACAATATTAACTGAATGAGTTCAGCTAAGTTTTGCAAGCGCAAATGGATAGTTCAGAGCCCTGTATAACCTAGGAAAATGGGGCAAACACAAGAAAATGTGAATCCAGCCTTAAAAGTGTATCACATTTCCTTTGAAAAACAGAAATAAATACTTCCTGAGAATAACCAGGAAAGCGGTAATATAGAAAGGAATCTAGAATTTGTTTCTGTTAGTAAATTATATTGAGTTTACCTGCAATGCAACAATGCCAATACAATTTTGCTATTTTGTGTGTACATAAATATCCACTTTTGCTGCACTTAACAGGGAGGTTACTTACTTCCTTACTTCGCTTTAGTATAAGAACTGCTAGAAAACTGTTTGCAGGTGTAAACAACTCGCCAGTGGAAAGGCTGACAGTGCCATAGCGACTGGATTACTCTCATCTGACAGGAGCTGTCTACCCTATATTAGTCACTGAGTGTCCTCTTCATGGCACTTCTGGAGGATGATTCACCCATCCATCTAAAATCCCTGCTTTTTGATGGGATGAATCACCTTCTAGAGGTGTCATATGTGAAAAGGGGATCCTAGACTCCTAGGTGAACTTAGTGCTCAGCCTCTAAACAGCCAAAGTAATGTAGTCAAAGCAGAAGCCTGTGACACCTAAAAATTATAAATTATAGAAAATAACCTAGGATCTAATTAATATCCTTTGCCTTGACCCCAAAAGTAATCCACCTAAAACAGCATAGCCAGCAACAGCATATAAATCTTTTGTGACTCTGTGAATGCATAGCCAGACAAAATGTGCACGCATTTCACTTAAGTATGCAAGCAATGTGACTATCAAAGGGGCAAAGAGTGGACACAGGACATAGGAGATACCCAAGTGATGCTAGACAGAACAAAACAAGAGCAAAGGACTGCAAATAGGCATCGTGCTAAATACACAAGAAAGACAAATGGAAAATTGAAAAGTAAGACAAGCATGATGGCATCTCCCTTTTGGGAGCAGGACAAATGTCTCATGCAGGGAGGAAGGCAAAAAATTATTAAAGCTAGTGTTAATATTTACTTGGACTAATAGAATGTTGTGCAACATCACCTGAATTAAAATCAAGATTGTAATTAGAATAGAATAGAATAGAATAGAATAGAACAGAACAGAACAGAATAGAAAGATTAGACTATTTCAGTTGGAATATCTAGTCACCATCTAGTCCTACTGCCTAACCAATTTTGGGTTGACCAAAAGTTGAAGCATGTTGTTAAGGGCATTGTCCAAAGCCTATTCAACACTGACAGGCTTGGGGCATCAACCACCTCTCTAGCAAGCGTGTTCCGGTGTTTGACCACCCTTTCAGTAAAGAAATGCTTCCTAATGTCTAGTCTAAACCTCCCTTGGCACAGCTTTGAACCATTCCCACACATCCTGTCACTGGATACCAGGGAGAAGAGCTCAGCACCTCCCTCTCCCCTTCCCTCCTCAGAAAGCTGTAGGGAGCAACGAAGTTGCCCTTCAGACTCCTTTTCTCCAAACTAGACAAGCCCAAAGTCCTCAACTGCTCCTCATAGGACATGCCTTTCAGCCGTTTTACCAGCTTTGTTGCCCTCCTCCAGACACATTCAAGGACCTTCACATCCTTCTTAAATTGGGGTGCCCAGAACTGCACACAGCACTTAAGGTGAGGCTGCACCAATGCTGAATACAGTGGGATAGTCACCTCTTTTGACCGGCTGATTATGCTGTATTTAATGCACCCCAGGATGCAGTTTGCCCTCTGGCTGCCCAGGCACACAACTGACTCATATTGAGCCTGCTGTTGACCAGCACCCCCAGATGCCTTTCTGCAGGGCTGCTCTCCAGCCACTCCTCTCCCAATTTATACTTGTGCTTAGCATTATTGCATCCTAGGTGCAGAATCCGGCATTTTGACTTTTTAAATTTCATCCCATTAATCGTTGCCGAATCCTCCAATCTATCTAGATCCCTCTGCAAGGCATCTTGTCCCTCAAGAAAGTCAACAACACCTCTTAGTTTGGTATCATCAGCAAACTTGTTAATGGTGCATTCAACTCCTGCATCCAGATTGTTGATAAATATATTGAACAGAACCGGCCCCAGAACTGAACCCTGAGGAACACCACTGGTGACCAGTCACCAGCCAGATGTAGACCCAAAATAGCATAAAAACATCAAGCATAAGGAGGAAAGAAAGTGAAGAAGGAAGACAAGCCCACCATGTAAGTGTAAGTATATATACTAACAGTTTTGTACACTTAGTGCTGATGATTAATAATGTGTAAACATGAACAATTAGCATGAAGTGTGCTGTTAATGAATAAGTTTAGTGAAGTTTTGGTTTAAAGTTTAAAATTGGCCTGATGTGTCAGTCTTAAAAATACAGCAATCTCTAATGCTCTGAAAAATACAGACACTCATACCTATATTTGAATCTGGACACATATTCAGTTGCAGCAGTAATGTGCATTATGCTAGATGACTAACTAAACTAAACACTCAAGTTCTTAACAGCACAAGTTGCATACAGGCTTACCTCACTGAAGGACTTGATGTTTTTTAAAAAAATCCATATATCACTATAAATATTCAAAACACTTTCAATCTCACAGTCTAAGATATCACACCTTCCTTGCCTTTGTAATTTTTACACAGTAGGAATTGTAGCAGTCAGATTCGATCAGTGTATAAAATTTCACTGTTTGCCAAAGAAAATAACCATAGAATCATAGAACATTCTCAGTTGGAAGGGAACCACGAAGATCATTGAGTCCAACTCCTGACTCCAAAAAGGCAACCTCAAAGTTAAACCATATATCTAAGAGCTTTATCCAAACACTTCTTCAGCACTGAAGGACTTGGAGGCATGACCACTTTCTTTGGGTGAGTGTTCCAGTGCTTGACCACCCTCTTAGTGAAGAACTTTTCCCTAATACCCAATCTGAACTTCACCTGATGCAGCATTAAGCCATTCCCTCACATCCTATCACTGAACACCACAGACAGGACATCAGCACCCCCTCTGCTCCCCATCACAAGAAAGTTGTAGACAGCAATGACGTCACCCTTCAATCTCCTGTTCTCTAAGGTGAACAAACCAAGTATCCTCAGCTGCTTCTCAGAAGTCATGTCCTCTAGTCCTTTCACCATCTTTGTTGCCCTCCTTTGGACACATTCTAATATCTTTATAACCTTCTTATATTATCGAGCCCAAAACTACACACAGTACTCGAGGTGATGCATAAATTAATGCTGCATAAATTAACATTGGTATGAATTTGCAAATATAAGAAAATGTTAAGCTTTGAAAAACATGACCAAAATTATTCCTAAGGTAGATAATTTTTACAAGACTGTATCTCCCATTGCCACTTTTTCCAACACATACTATTGAGTATTTTTATTTGTGTTTGGAAGCTTGCTAAACAGAACAGAGAAAATGAGGTAAGGTATACTCCTTTGAAATGTCGTCTTACTCAAAGGTGTAAGCAAAGACAGACAAAATTATTTATCTGCAAACATATGCAAACTCTGCTGAGTTTGGAAAAATCTCAAAAAAATCTCAGAAGAGATTCACACACTCCTAGATAAAATGTCTTTTCTATCAGAACTTACTTATTCTGATATTTATAGATGAAATATATGCAAATTAACAATATTGTAATAAAATTTAAAACACTGTTATAGGATCTTTCTTTTTAAAATTTTTGAAGATAAACAAACATCAAGAAGTTGGAAATTTAACATTTGATATTTTACTAAAATGTTACTACTACATATCTGCAAATAACAGAATTTTTGCAAAGCTTCTTAATATTTATATCAAGAAACATTGCCTCTTCTGTTTTCATTCTGCTAGAAAACATACTTTTTAATTCTAAACTGAATTTAAATAGGACACATTTTCCAATATATGCAAATCCGGCATTATCACAGTGTGCCTTGTTAAATAATGTTTCAGCAGATCTTGTAAAACTGCAGCAATGGCAGTATAAACCTCTTCTATACAACTGAGATAAATAAATCTCTGGAGAAGGCAGAATATTCTTTTCTATTGCTGTAAATATGGAAGTGTATTAAACTTCTGAACTGAGATTTGGTTTAGGAAAATACTAAGTTCTTACTTTCACTATCAGCTAAGATAAAGGTTTAGTATGAATCATGTGCACTTTAAACAGTACTGACAAGAACAATGTATTATTAAGCATTGAACTCTGCCACGGCAAATAATATTTATCTGACAAAATATAACTAGTGACTGACATTTTCTATATTAATGTCATGTTTCATCATTTTAGAAAATGTATTTTCTTAATTCCTACAGAGTGCCCAAGGTGCATGAAGCTTTAGCAGACGTGTGAACATACACTCTCTGTTCTGAATATCTCACAGACTGACTCACATTGGAGAACATAACACTCGGGGAGTCAAATGTAAGTGATACAAAAAAGGGGAAATGAAAAAGTAGTAAATACCTGTAATGTAAAGTCACAATGTAAAGCCAAAAAAATTACTCTTGATAGAGAATTTAGTGGAACAAACTGAGAACCATAGGCAATATTTGAAAATTAGCCCACAAGCCATTTGAACCTCTAACAGCCCAAACTGAATTCCTAATCTCAAGGTCTGAAAACTGATACTTCCATTAGGAAGAATGAGAAATGTTCCTCAAGGGACAGTTAGGTAACTGAGTTTCCTTTCTTCCTGTGGTTCAAGACATGTGACTGATAACTGGCTGTACTTCCATTTCAGCAATTCAAAGTACTGGGGGGAGGGGGGGAGGAATAAAATGGCTGGTGGATTCAGAAAGCTGCTTACTGATTAAAAAGTCAACTAATGCAATTCATATGATTTAACAAAAAAAACTAAGATCCATCTCTGTTAAGATGATAAGAAATATATGAAGTTCCTCGTAAAGAAATGTATTTTGTTTTGTACCTGGAAAAATGGCAGGGAGAAAAGAGTGAAGGGGACAGAAAGACAGGGGAAAAAAAGTATAAAGTGGGCTAGGTTTTTTTATAAATGCAGGACTTAAGAGTAGGTCTTGGGTTCAGAGTTCAACAGACTTCAATAAATGTCCTGATTTTCTTTGGAAGATTCATCAATGAAAAGAAATAGGTGTGCAGCATTGCTGAAAGTTAGACCTCTTATGAAGTGCTTTCTTATAAATACAAATTTAAATGCACACCTTACCTTATTATATACCATTATTTATAAAATCTTTTTGCACAATATTTTTTTTGAAATGCCATTTTTCAGCTTTTGGGTAAGCATTCTCAAGCATTTTTGGTTTAGCAAGATTTCCATCCCTACTACTAAAATAGTACATATACATTTCAGATGCACTGATGACCACAGTGCTTGCCTTGGGACAGTCTATTAGCCTCCACTTGAAAGCAAACATTAGGAATTTGACAAATGTGTCAGAAAAACCAAGAGTGAAATCATTAAATGTATAGTTATCCATATATTTAATGCAAGATTAATGTGGAGGAAAAGTGCTAATTTGACAGTTGTCAAGTGTCAGCTCCACAAAAAGGGAGAGAACACGCATTAGCAATGCCAGATCTATATGGAGTTTATACTCTATAGAGCATACAGAAATTGCCACATTCAGTAATGAAAAATAGTTCAATATCTGCAGTGCTTTACTTCATTGTCTTCTCTGCTGAGATGGCTAAGAGAAAAACATGATACTAGCTTTATATTTTCAGCGATCTTAAAAGTTTTGAACAAAGTTGAGAGAGCAGGGGTTATTTAAACAAGAAAATGCCCTAAGCATGAAACATCTTGCAATCATATAATCTTTTACATCTTTTATACATGAGGAAAATGTTTTAAAACATGATATGTCTCTCACATAGTTTTTGATGGTTTTGTCTGTTTGCTTGTTTTCCCACAGTGAAATCCTTTGCAGGTGTTTTCATGATCCTTTCAACATACCTTCTATCGTTACGCTCGCTGAAATGTCTTTGTGCTGCTACTAAATATGCAGTCCTGAAGGGCTGCTGCAGCTGCCTACTCACACACTGCACTAGCATTGAACTCAGTCGGGATGTTTTTTCGAGTGCTTTGAAACTCCTTGAAATAGAGAAGGTATTATAGAAAAGCAAACTCTTTTCTATTTCATCCATGTAAACAGAAATCTATAGCGTCTTCTGCTGTGAACTAACAAAGGCTGCTGGGTGTGAGAGATGAAATGCCTTTCAGGAGACCCACCACGAGAGTGAAACCTTTCAAATGTATCTAGGGTTGCTCAGATGCTCGGCAAAAAAAAAGTGGCCATGAGTATTCATACAGCTTATTTCAAAAAAAGAAGAAAGCTAGGATGAGTAAGACATCAAACTAGATGAGATTGCACATGGCCTGAAAAACACTTTTTTACTTAATATCAAACAATTCTGTAATCCTTACCTCAGCCTGTGACTAAGTGTGAAAGAGTGTATACTGATAGGCTTGAATTAGGAGTCAAAATATAGCAAAAAGCCATAATCAAACTGCAAAAAATTATAATGGATTTTTTTTTTAAATAACGACAAATAAACTTTTGAAAATAAAAAAAATAAAAAAACTCCTTTATTCTAAGAGGCTCTCTGTGAGTTTTATTCAGGTAAGCCTAATATAAGCTGTTACTATTAGCAAATATTTTTCCCTTTATATAGGTGCATTAGCAATGCCATGCTAAGTGTGTTTCTGATTAATTACCCAGAACCCTAAGGGACTTTCAGTTTAATGTTTCATGGTTGATATTGTACCTATAATCAACTAAAACAACTGCAAATGTATTTGCAATTTGCCAGTTGTTTTCATTTTTTAGCTTGTCATTCACAGAGGCTGTGAGTTATGACAGTTCAGAAACTACAAGCATTTGTGACATACACAACTGAAGGGATGCTAGGGAATGTATGCCATGTGTGGTATGTAATCCTTTTTCATACTGTAAAAACATGTGCAATCAATTGTGAGTTTTAGAATTAGCCCTAAGTACTGGGAGATGTTCCTCACTGGCAAAGCGCTACCTCTGACTATAGTAGTTTGTTCTTACTATACAAGCAGGAAGATTACTTCTTCATCTATGTATTTAGCACTTATGTGCCCCGAATCAATCTCAGAATATGACAGGAAACCTTTAAATACCAAGCAAGAACAAGATTCTTCTGGTGCATGATTGTGTGACAAAGATATGATCTCTTTCTCGGAAGACCATGCCAGCCCTGGGCAGATGGAGCGTGGCAGGGGCTGGAGGAAGGCATGGCAGGGTGAGCCGTGTGCCATCCCTTGCTGGGGACAGTCTGCGGTGATTTAAGCCTGCAGCACAGCGTCAGCAGGAAAAACCTGCTGGGGGATGAAGTCCTGACCTCACCGAACTCTCTGGCAAAACTCCCAGTTAGTCCCACAGAGATAAGATTTTCCCCAAGTTTTTGCTACTTTAACATACTGTACAAACCAGACACAAGATCAACCCATTTGAGCTTACAAAAGGATTTTTGTTTTCCTGACTTAGGTAATAAAGCTATTGTAAACGTCCCAGACCTCAGCGGAGGTAATGAATTATTTTTAAAAGTGGAAAGTATCTTTATATTGATATAGGGTAGAAAAATGCACTGCCAAAATCTCTAAGAGTTTGCTCAATGTCATTAATACGCTGTCACTGAAAGTCCACTTAATGCTGGAGCTTAATTTGCACTTTTACTGAAATTTCAAGATGATGATAATACTGTGAAAAGGGGGTATCTTTTGTTCAGTTCCAAATTTAATGGAAAACAAATCCTGAGTTTTCCTTTGGTTGCAGATAAGACATGAAATCTAAAGCTTCCAGTCATTAATGCTATGTAACACTTATTCTATGAAAAGTTTAAATTAGTCTCCAGAAAGCTGGCACCATTCCATTTTAAAGACATAATTTAATTTTTTATTTCAAAACCTATATGCAGCATCTCTGTATTCTTTTTTTTCATATAAAACTTTAATAGTTTTAGTCCCTTATGAATCTCATTTTAAAATACATGCATTTAAATGCCGATAGGGACTTTCTCTAGAGAGCTGGGAAGAAAGGCTTTAAAGTGGAATTCTGACAGAACAACAAACTTATTTTTTTTATTCCCAAGATACCTGAATGTTTTCCAGATATTACTGGTATCCGCTACTGTCTCTACTGGTAGACAGAACTAGTTCTCCTCAGATTATGTAGTTTTCTTTTCAGAAAAAGCACCTACCTCTTCTGATAAAAAAAAAAGTCTCTGAAAAATAATCAAAACCATTTTTATCAAATGTATCAATGCTTTGTTTCACCTAATGGTGTTATACTACTGTTAGTTTTGTATCGTTAGTGTTTGTTTCCGCAGCAAGACACTATCAAGAGGACAAGATCAAAATGATCAATAATGAAACCATCATGTGCTACAGAAGGCAGTATATTATTAAGTTCTGTTGAAAAGCGGAATATAATTTGAATTAGACACAGATTTATAATGTTGATGTTTGCTAAGTTTATTTTACTTAGATATTTCTCATTGAGTTGGAAGAATTTGTTCACTGTTTTTTTTAGAGGGTTAGTGTACTAGTTCTTTAATTGTGCATAATAAAGTCAAGTCAGATTTTCAACAGATCAGTCACCCCCTTTGAATCTTGGATTCTGTTAAAACAAGATGTCTGCTCTGATCTCACATATTTTGACAAGAAACGCAAAAACTCAGATTTTCAAAAGTAGAAGAGATAGTATTTTTTTCTTTCTGAGCTTACAAACAAGAGTTACTTTATAACTGGACCTACCTGGAGGTAACAGTACTCAAGGAACATTTGCTATTTTTTTTAATAATTACTTTAGAACGTATCACCTGCCTAGCATGTCTCAACTTTTCTGTCTCTATAGAACTCATCACAGGAAAAGATTCAAATTTCCAATTATTTTCTGATTTTTTTTTTCTTTTTTCAAAGTCTTTGTGCAAAACCTCATTGAATAAGGTAAGTGGATGTCCTCTTTTCCTGTGTAACCCTGGAAACATGTTAGATTTCTTCAGAGTACTGAGAAGATATCCTCTTAAGAAACACAGATTTATGCTAGTAGGATAAAAGCTAGCTGTAGAGGTTAAGTTTGGTTTCATAGGATTTGTCTCAGGTTACAATTTCAATGGTCCAGTGTGCTGTTTGGGCCAGAGCTCCTTTTGATGGATAAAATCCTAATAACTTGAGACAAGGCAACAAGGGTAAAGCTAAGGTTACTGTGCTGTTCTAGTCCAGGTAGTGTGAGATTCACTAAAAATTTGCAAGTCAGGGAGAATGTGAAGCCTCAGCTGGCAGTCGATAATTTCTTTTTTTTTTTTTTTTTTGCGAAGTATGCAGGTTTTTCTATATATAAGCAATCTATTGCAATGTGATGAAGAGCTAAGATTTCACACACTTAAAGACAAGAAGTGATAAATTGAAATGACATGGTTCTGTTGCTAGTTTACTGCTGAAGTAATCCAAATACCTTTTTAGTTTTTGTTACTGTCAAATTAATTTGTATAAAATGTGCCAGAAGAGAACTCTGAAAGCAAAGCAGGGAAGATAAATATCCTATTGTATTTTTCTTCTTTTTTAGTGCATGACTTACTTCAGGCTGCTGCATTTCCTAAAACTTCAAACTAAAACACAGGTGTGAAATAAGGCTTTCCATACAACCCACACTGCATGTAAATGCAAATATAAACGATCAAAACAATATCTTTATTATTTCCTTTCTTAAAGATACAGTTCAAACGTGAGATGAATACTACAACAGAAATGCAACTTTTGCTTCTGCTATTATATGAACCGTACTTGATGGTATTCTACTTGATGAATTTAGCTTAAAAATAATTTTTGATTTGACATAAAGAATAATGTTAGAATCTTTATTGAAATTAGTGTCTAGTTTTCTTAGCCACTGCAATCCTTTCCTGTCAACATGAATAAAACCTTCCTTTGGTACAACCAGGAAAGGAATTATAATTACTTCTGTATTTATGGGTATGTGAGAACATCAGTTTATCAGTTCAGTACCATCCTGGATGACTTCTTTGTCCTAATTCAAACAGAAGAAAACAGAGAACGACACTGTGATAAAAACAATGAGAATGATCCACAAGAGTGAACATAACCTCAAATCGTTAGTAAAGCTGTCTGGGACACCAAAGGAACTTTTCCAGGTCCTAGTTTTCCACAAAAAAAAAAAAAACCCACAGCCTTAGAAGTCATAAGGCCCACACAGAGTTAAAGATATTCCCTACAGGAGGATATACAGAAGCACCCTGATAGGCCATTGGCAGCAGCATCGAAAATCGAAAGAGAAAGGTGGCCGAAAAGCCTACTGATACAGCACAGTCTGCTTTGGCCTATGAGCAGTGGAGAGTAGACGAAGTTTACTTTTGAACAAATTTTCAAGGGAAGACTGAATATTAGATAAGGAAATAAATGTAATCTTTATGCTACAAACTTTTCTGTCTGGTTCCTACAGACCCACTGCATATGTGAATAAATGCTATGCTTTGCTTTGAAGACATTGTTTTTCAAACATTTGAGTCAGTCCACCCCTAAACTCCTTAAAGACAGTCAGCCTGCTGGCTATCATATGCTAAAAAGAATAACTGCAGCCCAGAGATCCCATCCAAGAGCATTTAAATCACCAAGTTTTTGAAGGCTCTATAAGGTTATATCAAGTTCTTCATGATTGTCATAGAAGTGTCATGAATACGTACTAATATTCAGAAATACTTATACGCACAATGGAATTATAAAAACGGAGCTTTAAATTGATGCAGTAGGGTAACCGATTTTGGAAATCTTGCTGGAATATTAAATGGATTACAAGGACACAAATTCTAGCTCTGAGAGCACAGACTTCAAATGTCACAGCCATGAAGACGCTAGGGCCCAGCCTGGGCAAGCGCTGAGTACCATCCCTCCTGAGGCTAACAGCCTTGCACTGTGCTCAGCATGACAAGGAAGGTGACTTTGTACCTGGCAGACAAGATGTGCAGTGTTTAAGAACATAAGAAAAGGCTTTACTTTAAAGTTAGGCTTGTTTCTGATTAGACCGTTCCAGAACTTTATTTCTAACTTACATACTAAAATCAATTTGCTTGGACAAGAAGGTTCTATTGTACAAGCATAACTGGTTTGCATTGGTACATATACAACTTAATGGGGCTAATAGCATTGCTGACTTCAATGATACCAGTAATTCTTAGCACTCAGCAGTATAAGGAAAGAATGAACTACAGATTTTAAATAAACATATTTACCACTGCTGCTACTTGAAAGGGAGATACTGTGACTTATGAAATATTCACAGGAAAAGAGTAGCTAACAGTAGATGGTATAAAGAAAGATGCAAGACAGTCCTGAGGGGGATCCAAAGTGAATAAAAGACATTTTTTCCTAACTTGCATCATTCAATGCGAGCATGAAGAATGAATTCCTCTCTTTTTTTTTTGTCTTGTTGAATCTAAATATATGTCATTTAACAGTTAATTGCTTCGTAATAATACCAAACTCTTGAGCTTAATTCAAAATACAATGGATACTTTGAAAATTGATGTGAACAAAAATTCATTCTGATACTACAAACTTTTTAATAGTTATCAGTAAATAGGAAGAGTAGAATTACTCTCCACATGCCTCCATTTACTAAGTATAATCAGATCTTATGTTAATTAGGGAATATTTTGAGTTGTGACCTTACACCTTCATTGAAACAAGTAAAATTGTGAGGGCCTCCAAAATTGACCGACAATAAGTAACAGCTGAAAATGTATAAGAGCTAGAAGCATATTTAAGTACAGATCTCATGTACATGAAGCAGTTTCTCAAGTCCGGTATTACAGGACTTATCAGAAAACAACACATATCCGAGTGACAACATCCTTTGAGCTTGACAAAGGGGAGTGTTTCATCTGTTTGCAGTTTGAGGATACAGAGAACACAGCGGCTGCAACAATATCAGGAACCTTTGGGGGAGCATGTATACTTTCACTCCAAAGTGCATGTCCATTTTGGTACTGTTCAGTCTGGAAGAGTAATGCAGGAATTTCTGTTTTATCCTATATGTGGAAACCTACTTTAGCAACATTTTAAAGAACAAGTTTGAATCAGTGGCCCATGGTTGTGACACCATTATAAGAATCCTAAAAAAAAAAAGGATTCTGGAATGCCTCTATCTAATCAATACAATTGTAAAAAACACCCTCTGGTGTGTTCTTTCTTCCTGTCAAAGTCTCTGAAACGTAAAGGTAGCTATTACAATAGGCGGAGCCATAACCTGTCAAACAGCAGCCATGGAGAATTTTGTAGCCAGTTACTTCTTCTGATCCCTCTCCTTTTTCAGCATATTACACCCAGTTTTGGTCATAGGCTTCTCCTGGCTTTCATTAGATATAGTGTGTATATGGCCAAAATTCAGTGTTGGATACCAGTTTCACATCTGTTACGGAGTAGTCCAAGAGTCTGGTATTTTGGCTTCTAAATTATAGAAGTCCTGGTTTTTAATAAGTTGCAAATTAAACCTGAATTTTATTTTGTATAATAGGAAAATATGTGAATATAACCAGACGTAATACAGAAAACATTAAACTGCTAGCAAGTTAGGATTTTTAGACTTTCTGTTATTTCTTTTGTGCATTTTTAGTGGGAAGAAGCTGAGCTTCTGGCTTTAAAACTTCTGACTGGCTTAACCACAAAAAAACCTGAGTCCCACTAGGGTGATCCAAAAGTAAAATTGGGAAGGATTGTAGTGCTTCAGTATCCTCTCTTTGTGAACCAAGTCAAAGCTATATTCTACAAACAATAACTCTGGCAACATTGACTAAAAGTTTAAATAAGTTCTAACAATGTGAAATATTGTGTAAATATCACTTCACGTTTATTAATCCAACATCTGTAAAGCAGTGATTGGACTATTTACTATGCTCTTAAGAAACACAATGGAGTGTCTTTATAAGAAAATACCCGATAACTCACTTTACCATCATAAAACCTGAAAGATTATTTTTTCTCATTTGTTTACTGATGCCGCACAGATGTTCATTATTAAAATTGCATGACTTCCACCAGAAGTGGAAGTGTTATTTTGTGGAACAGTTGATTTTTCTTTCTTTCTTCCTCTTTCTTTCTGATTATTGATCCATTATTGATCCAAGATCCATGCTTGTAAAGTGCAAATTATTCATCATCTTCAGATTTCTAGCTTCGGTAGGAAAGAAATACCAGACCTAACTGTCACATCATGTTAACCACTACCTTAGTTCCCTTCCACCCTTATATCAGCAACTGCTATTTACCAAATATTAGGCTTACAAGTCAACATTTCCTAAAACTTGTAATCTGATCTCCCAGTTTCAAGAAGATATATTTCAAAGAAGAAGAGACAGCATTGGTATATGCTCTAATACATACATGTTTTAGAACAGGATTCATTAAAATCATATTGGGACAGATGCACTGGGGGGAAAAAGGCAATTTTGCAATTAGAAAATGCGACATTGAGTTACGGATCTTGCAGCTTGCAGGCATTGTTATGTATCAGTGGTTTTCAAAGGTTTACACAGGACTTGTCCTCATAACCACAGAGACCTGCTGGTCACCTGATGGGAGATTTCTGTTCTGCATCAAATGTAGTTAAACATATTTTCAATAATTACATGAGAACAATTATTATAGTTATATAAATAGCACATAAGTATAAGTGGAAGATGAAGCAGTATATATTAAATAACTACACAGGAAGTACCACGGATTTATAGCTATTTCATGCTGTTACTAATATCAGTTTTTGTATTACATACAACTTTTTTTGAAAAGAGGTTTACAAGAGAAGAATTAAAACAATTGTACTGGTTCCTAGATCTGATATTGAGTTGCAGTAGCTCTTAATTGAAACCAACATAAAATTTCAAACCCTAATAAAAACTAATCTGCAGTGCCCAAATCCTCAGAGCAAGTAAATTAAATAACTATACCCAACTTTAATTAAGTGACATCATCTCAAATAACAATCAAGGGAAAAGGAATATATTCTACAATTTCTTTTGTAAACATATTTACTCTTCTGTTAGTTATTTGTCTCAGTAAATGTAACATTCTGTGGGATTTACCTCTCAAGAATTATTCTTACTTGTCTCTCCTGCAGCAAAAGGAAGAACAACTAACTCTAAAATTCTGCTCTGGTGAGACCCCACCTGGAATACTCTGTCTAGCTCTGGAGCCCATAACATAGGAAAGACATGGACCTGTTGGAGTGGGTCCAGAGGAGGGTCACAAAGATGGTCAGAGGGTTGGAGCACCCCTCCTATGAGGACAGGCTGAGAGAGTTGGGGTTGTTCAGCCTGGAGAAGAGAAGGTTCCAGGAACACCTTATAACACCTTTCCTGTATCTGAAGGGAGCCTATAAGAAAGCTTGAGAGGGACGCTTTACAAGGGCATGTAGTAATAGGAAGAGGGGGAACAGCTTCACACTGGAAAAGGGGAGATTTAGAATAGATATTAGGGAGAAATTTTTCACTATGAGGGTTGTGAGGTCTCCCAGGGAAGCTGAGGAAGCCTCATCCCTGGAGGTGTTCAAGGCCAGGCTGGATGGGGCTTTGATCAACCTGTTCTAGCAGGAGGTGTCCCTGCCCATGGCAGGGGGGTTGGAACAAATGATCTTCAAGGTCCTTTCCAACCTAAACCATTCTATGGTTCTATGAAAATTCTGCTATCAATCTGAAAGTTCCTCTAGTCAATACCACGATTATTTTCATCAGAAAATTATTTCTATACTATTATATATCGTGTGCTAGAGCTCCATCGCAGGGCGCCTTTCATGGATCTCATTTCCCTACATCATTGCAAGTCTTGTGCAGAGAATCCCCAAAGCACAGTGCTTCTGACCACACATGCACCATGTAGATGGAAAAAAATCACTTGCCTCAAATAATTTACAGAAGTATTGGTATTTGTATTAGTATTACTCATCATATTTCAATAACATTTTGCTCCTAAAATAAATAAACATACACTTGCAAATAAATAAATCTGTATTGGTTTGCACATTCACTGCCATACAAATATACCTTTCTAACCTCCCAATACGATGTGCAATCATGTAAACAAGGTGCTACAGTACAATAGTCTCATCTTTGGATTGGTAGATCGAATGAGATGAGTACTTATTACACTGATGCATTTATATTATCCAAAAAATGGAATCAGGTAGATAATAATTTCCTGTAATTCTGAAAACTAAAATTTAGAACTTTATTTGGTAATCAGTGACTCAGCTTTGACAATGTTCCATGTCCAAGGAAGTAAAAATAGAAAGAAACAAAAACATTCAATGGATTTTTAAATTATGTCCTGGCAAATCTTAATATGAATGCCAGAATGAATCAAAATTCCCCATACAGCTAAACCATAGAAAAGTCAGCAAAGATTCCTTTGTGCCTCATTTCCATTAAAACAAGTAATTTATGAGAACCTACGTAGAAAATATAATGCTATACATTCTGCAGAGTGGTTATCCAACATAAGGGTATTTCAAGCCGTTACCTGAGAGAAACAGAATTGTAAAGAAACTGATGAAGAGGTATACAGGGTTCAGCAAAAGATTATATTGGAATGCAAAGCTGTTCAAATTAGTTAATTACAAATGATGGTATGAATCTGACAGCTCTCTGATCTCTTCTAATATTTCATTAAATCAATCTACTATTGTTTCAACTTTTTTTTTCCTGGTTTATTTCAATGCAAGTGATGTCAAAACCAGGTGTTCAGCATACCATTCTTTCCAATGTGGCTGGAAAATCCTTTAAAGGTACTTGCATTCAGAAATATTCACCAAATATTTGGATTAATAATTAATTGTGCTTGAGTTTATTACATAAATCCTGTTCTGTAAGCAGGATGACTGATGCTTTATTAATGCTAAATAACAGTAACACCTCCAAGTACAGGAATAGAGAAAATTAGCTAGAATGCAGAAAATATTTAAGATTTGACATAACTAAGACAAAAACCCCAAACTTTGCTACTTTACAAGTCCTCATGAGCACTCCATTGCTAAGAAGTAGAGTAGACTTAACTGAGAACTTTTAGTCACATGATGATAGCCAGGCTGCTTGAAAGATTAATTTTTATGCATTGGTTTGGACTACAGTCAGGCTAAATATTTTACTTTCCAAAAGAATTAGGACAGCCATAGAGGACTTTTTATTCCCTATACTGCAAATTCAGTTAGTCATGATAATTTAATGGACAGTGAGGCCACACAACCTCATAATCAAGGCTCCCCTTCAGCAGCTCCTGGAGTGAATTGTCATTCTCAATAGACAAGCCACCATCCCAATCTGCATCTTACATATAATATTCTCTCAAAAGGGACAAGCATATTTACCCTTCGAGGTTTATTTATCATCAGCCATAACACACAATATCCTATCTGTTTTATTCATCATAGACTTTTACAAGTTCAAGCTGTGCATGCATGCTATTTACTACTGGAAACTTCATGCCCCATACGCAAAGACTTTTTTCCGATTGTAAACAATTTTACCTATTTCATTTTTGCCAGTGGCCAGGGATAAATAATATGGAATGTCATTAATTGCATATTTGCATTACACATCCTGTTTAAACATAGCTTCATTTCTTCTTTAATACCCGAGAGAAAAAGTAGAAATGTTACCGATCCCATAAGAGTCACACTTGTCTCCAAGGCTACATTCATACAGCAATGTGGAGGTGCAAGTACTGGTCACAGTGGCAGCAAAAAGAAAGCAGAAGAAACTACACCACCAGCTAGAAAATGGATGCACCCAAGGCTCCATGCTTCACTGGCTACATTGCCATCCCTGTTATCCTCACTTACATTAACTTTGTAAGCACAGATAGGTGTTTTCTTGCTAAAATCACGGTTTTGTTTCACAGTCTTTGACCATCTCCCCTTGACTTCAGTCTAAACTAAGAAAAAAAGGGTTGCTGTTGAAACTATTTGTCTTAGGTTTCTCCAGATGGCTGGTTGGAGTTCGGGGACACTGACGGTGTCACTGGGTATTTTGAGACCTGGCAGAATTCTCTGTGGGAAGAGTGAGCCCTGCCTACATACCTCACTGTGCAATTTTAACATGGTGCTGCTCAGCACGCTGCTGTGAGCTGTTAATGTTTTCCCACCGTTTGCCTTAGAGGCTGCTCCGTTTCAGGGGTATATGTGACTCTTGTACTACTTTATAGTTCAGAAATGAAAGCTTCAGCAGATGGCAAGATCATCACCAAGATGATGTGCACTTGTAGGACATGGTGACAAGTGACAGGACAAGAGGAAACGGGTTCAAGTTATGTCAGGGCAGGTTTAGATTGGATATTAGGAAGCATTTTTTCACTGAAAGGGTTATTAAACATTGGAATAGGCTGCCCAGAGAGGTGGTGGATTCACCATCCCTGGAGGTGTTTAAGAAAAGGGTAGATGAGGTACTTAAGGACATGGTTTAGAAGTGGGTTGTTGGTTTGTTTTTTTGGGTTTTGGGTTTTTGTTTTTTTTTTTTTTTTTTTTTAATCAGGGTAGGTTAACGGTTGGACTTGATGATCTTAAAGGTCCCTTCCAACCTCACTAATTCTATGACTCTATGATTCTATGACATGTGAATGTTTTTGTTTGCTATTACACAAGTAATCCAGAACTGCAGAAAGATATCTGCTTCTTCCTTCAACTGTCCTCCAAACCTCTCTTAGAAGAAGACAGAACATATGAAGCAGGGCTACTCCCCCAGGCTGCAGACCTCTTGGTTCAAATATTTCCTTTACCAGCAGACACTGCACTTCACTACAAGTATCTTATTTCAGTTCACCTTACTGTCTAATGAACTTTTCATATTTTCTGGTTTTGACTACTTGTATTCACTAACAGTAGTTACAGAGAGGAATACTGGATCAGTTTAAGAAAATAATTATGATAGGCCACACTCCATTACTGTTATTAATTGAATTTGCCCATTGAGGGTTAACAGTTAAACCATTTCTATCTTATATCTGACAGAGATGATGATAGCCTTTGAAAAGCAAATTAAAATAACTAACAAACTCAGCATATTCACTTATTTTGAATGTCATTCTAGTCTATAGAGTTTTCTAGTCACAGTCTACAGCTTTGGGCTGCTGAACGAAAAAATAGTTAAACAGACAAGAATGTTTTTCAGACAGTTTGTTGCATCCAAACTTACAGTACAGAATTGCTTACATGGACGAGTATAAATATGGCCTCTACAGTAATGCTAACTAAAAGCAATTTACTCATTTGAAGCTTATGAATGTAAAACTTCTGTTAAACAAAACGCCGGGCTCAGGTTCAACAGGATTTAGTTTTGAGAGTAAACACATTAAAAGACAGATGCATTTTTAGTAAGTGGACTAGGATAGGGCCCTGGCTGAGCCAAAAAGTTGTTTTATGGCAAGGTACTCAACCTACCTGTGTCTCAGGTTTCCCAGGAAGATAAGGAGGATAACAGCCTTTTTGCCCTTACACTGGATTGCGAAGCTTAACTCATAAAGAGTCTTATCCAAAGCCATTAAAGCCAATAGAAAACTCTCATTGACTTTAATGCGCTTTTGTTCAGTCCCTTTACAGGACAGCTGAAAGACTGCCATTGACTTCAAGCCCTAATTTTATAAAACTCTTTCATATCCTCAGCTTGGAGACATTTGGAAACATAGAAATGTAGTAATAAGAGTATTGTATTTACCAAACAAATCCTCATAAGATAAAATTGAACTTTTTTTTTTTAACTCCAAGAGTGCTATTCGGTGCATGTGTACATGTATATACTCCTATATATACATCAGTTATTGCTTGTGCTTATTAATAACTGTTTCTCAGATACCCTTCCACGTTGGTTGCATAATCATGTCTGCACTGCTGGATACTAACTCTACACATTTGATCTGGACGAAGTACAGTTTATAATGACTTTTTCCTTGATTTAGCCAGACTGTCAGATCCAGAATATAAATTGCCACTTTGTTTTTATGCTGGTATTATCCTGGCTGTGTAAACAAAGACAATAACTGATCTGGCATAAAGTTAACCATAAAGTTAAACCTTTAAAATCTTTAAGAAATTTGAAGCAGCTGAGTCTTATACTTGACCAATTCTTTATAATGAGTCTCCTGCATTTCTGACCTAAGAAAGAAGAAGCATTTCCAGGAACAGTAATGTTGTCTTTCCTATGCTGTCAAAGTACATAGCAAAAAGGCCCCCCAAAACACAAAAATTAACAGAATTGAAAACAAAAAGGAAAAAATTTAAAAAGTGGTATCATAATTATATAAGCTATTCATTATTGTATTCCTGTAGAACACCAATTAAGGAACGCTAAGCTAATATCACAAAAGCTTGACGTCATTCTATAAGAATTTGAAAACAGTAACAGCTAATTGAGTAGAAATCTCTATTCTAGTCCAGGTAATTGAAATAAATTTCCAGCGATATGCAATTTTTCATCCCCTTAAATAATAGTAAAAAGATGCAAGTTCTCTGACTATTTATTGGCATCTATTCAACACACCTCCTTTCAGCATTATGAATGGCTGACATGACATATTTCCAAACCTGAAGCACAGCAGTATCAAAGCAATGGCATTATATAACACCTGCCATTCTGTATTGCACAAAGCAGGGTTTTTTTAAAGACAACGTACAATAACCACGCGCTACTTAATGTAGTCTAATACTCTGGAAAGATAATTAATATTTAAATTTTGATCATATAGAGACTTCACAGCATTTCTAATTCAGCACTACCCACAGATGTTCTGTTATTTTTGTAATATTAGTTAAGGTATTAATTTTATTCAAAGACATAACTAAGCAGAAAGGAAATATTAAACCTTTACAAATTCTAGTTAAAACATTTTCATTTTATTTACACATTTCAGGAAAATGTCTCTCTATGCCTTAACATTCCAATTTCAGTCCTATAAAAACCATGCAATAACAAGAGATAATATAATTTATTTCATAATATTTTTATGAACTAAGTAAAGATAATTTAATCTGCCAAGGTTTTAAATTTTAGAAATTCATATTTCTCCAAAGGTGCATCTAATTTAGAACTTAATTGGTATCAGGGTTTTTGCTTTATCAACCTAACCCATTAGGCCATTACACATATTGTTATTCTCCAAGAGAAAAAATGATTCTAACATCTGTTCTCAATCTGTTTTTCCATAATTTCCTTTTATGCCCCATGTAACTCATTAAGCTCATCTACAAAACATTACTGTATCTGACTGTCTACACTATACATGCCTTTCTACTACAAGATTGCATGAAA
This sequence comes from Anarhynchus alexandrinus, assembly GCA_008711295.1. NCBI lineage: Eukaryota > Metazoa > Chordata > Aves > Charadriiformes > Charadriidae > Anarhynchus > Anarhynchus alexandrinus. Next base: position 2,052,945 of record VUYV01000069.1, read on the forward strand.
ATTGAAAAAATGGTAGCCTACAACAAAATCCACTTAAAAAATACACTATTTTTACTGAATCTTTTGATCTAAGAAAATATATCTGGTTTTACAAGTAAGAATTGTGACACACGCAATATTTAACCTAATCTCTTCAGTGACCTGTATTCTAACAAAATGAGAAAAATGGGTTAATGTCTTACCATTGTGCAGTCTCTTCCTTGTCACTGCTGCAGTCTTATGAGACAAAAAGTGTTTAAGTTAAGAAGAACATACCTTCTGGTTTGAAGAGAGTGATTTTAACATTTTAATTCACTTGTGCAAGTGATCTCAAGAGTACAGCAGACAGAGGGATAGAAAGCATCCCAGTAACCTAAAATCTAACGTGTAAAATGGAAAAGAACATGGAGTCCATTCTAAACGTACTTTCCATTTTCTTCTGCAGATGAAAATTTTCAATATTTTATTACTCGCAAGCTAGTTTCGAGCCCTGTGATCTCTTCTGCCCCCTTTTGCCTGTACTCAATGATTGCTGCTCTAATTTAATTTCAGAGGAAAATACCTATTTACACCTGACCTGCCCATAATGTAGTCATCAACACAATACAAAAGTCATTCTTCTTACAGAAGCTAAAGAATTCACTGTCAACAACTGCCTCACTAGCTCTCAAAAAGTAAAAAGTTCTTTTCTGTAAGAAAAGTGACATACTACTCGATGTTAGCTAGCAGCTGATGACTAATGTGAAGTCAAAGCCTAGTGAAGGTGATTTTCTACTATTTATAAACATCAGTGAACTGAGTAAAAAATTGAGGGTATTTAGATTTACCCCAACATGCTATCTTGTATGAAAGCTGCATGGTGCCAACCTTGAGGATTTTACCTGGTATCCATTTCTGCGTGAGCTGCTGTAAATCTGAAACCAATGCCCAACTGCCAAAGTTTCCTTATGCTCTGAGTCTACATTGGCAATATATTTGTAAGTGAAAAGAAGATTAGTGGCTTTATGACTAAGATTTATCTTGGGAACAGAGAGCGAGACAGAAAAGTCTTCTAAGGGACTAAAGATACACCTGCACAGGACAGACTGAATTAAATCCTGCTGGAAAGAACCTCTAAAACTAGATATTAGGAACCTTTAGAAGATAGTAGCAGGAAAACAATAATGAAAAATTGCAAGAAATACAAGCACAAAAAAAGTGAGACAAAGCAAAAGAGAGGCAATGGCATCACATACTCCAAACCAGACAGTAGGCCTTTTTTTTGCATTTTTTACTAAGAACAAATTATTCCAAGTTAATAACTGGTCTGAACTTCCAGAAGGCAGGCAAACTCATAAGGTCCTTGCTGTCATTGATTCAATGAGTCAGTGGGGCAACTTCTATATGAAATAGGTATGAAATCTGTAAAGGTGGAAAAATCTATCCTTGACAAATTCCTTTTAACAACCTGTGGATTTTTTATAATATTAGAAGAGCATTCTTTCTTAAAGACACATGTCAAAAAACTGCATATGGAATAGGGAAAAAAGGATTTGTATTTGCACAGCAGGATGCACAGCTTATACAATTATTTGCTGCATGCTAGATTAAGTTAAAACAAGAACAGGAGTCCACACAAAGTGTAGCAAAACCAAAACAGAACCAAAACTGGAGTGCAGAGATAGTGTTTACTGTCTTCCTGATGAACAGATGCACACTTTTACCAGTCAAGAAACAGATGTTTCAGGCTACATTTTCTCATTATTCAATGTGAAAATGGCCCTATATAAAGAAAGTGTAAATATTTATTTTTGGGAAAGTTTTGAAATATCCCTACTGCCGTCCACAGACCAATTTAACAGTTAACACAGTTATGGCTTCCTAATTCTTTATCCCAGCACTGGCTCTAAAGCAAGACCAAGCTCCTCGGAGGGAACAATTCCAAATTACATCAGCTGGCAACGTGTCCTCAGGGAGCATCTGTCAGCTACAGGGAGCTGGCTCGCCCTCTGGCTACTCCAACACATCCCTCCAAATTTAAAATCTCCACCACTTCTCCTTCCATGTGGGGAAATTAAAAGGAGTCTTTATTCTTTTTATAACAGCTAAGAGCAAACTCAATCTCTGCTGACCAAGATAGTTTATAAAATCTAATCATTCTCACAAAAATAATAAAAATACAATCACAATCAATTCATACTTGCTGTGTTGCACAAATGACCCAGGATACATGTGCTGCTTTTTAGTTGCAAAGTGTAAATAACACACAGTGAACTGACTTACCGGGCCAAAAGCATTGCTGTCAAAGCTGTGTCCATGGTGGTCACCTTCCACCCAAATATGCCCATGTGGAACTTTCACATACTTCTTTTTGTATCCGATGGTTCTGAAAAGAATTGCAAAAATGGCTAATCAGTTACAAAAAAATCTACAATGTTTTGTTAGGAAAATTTACATGTTTATTGTTTTGGAATTTGACCATCCAACACTTGGTTAAAAAAAATGCACTGAAGTCCTTTAGACTTCACAAAGCTACTCAAGTGAAAATACATGACAATTTTGTATGAGTTAGTTGCACTATCAGGGCAAGATTACTATGTTATTTTGGCACAAATCACATGACAACAGGGAACAAGAGACCTTTTAGTTAAATATAATTAAGGGATTCTTATTTCCATCTCTGTGGTAAAAATTCTTTGAACCATCAGATTTTATCTTGGGTAAATGCCAGTGGACATAAACGCAGGTAAATGCAGTCACATAAAGCCATTGTACTGAGAATGCTTTTCTTCTGGGGAAGCGTTAGGTACTCATCAAAAATAGCCTGGCGTATCTGAACTGGCCTCAGATTCAGAGCTTGGATTCCTGTAATGCTTAAGTCCTGGGGGTAGGATTTCTTCAGCTGTAACAAGCCAAAAAGGATAAACTTAAAGGAACCCCCTAAGAGAAGGCCAAGTGCTGCAAAAAATGACATTGATGATTCAAGCCATTCTCCACAGAAATTCCCACTGAAGCAGTGCCTCAGCATGCCCTGATAGTACAAAAATTACAAACTACAGATGAGTCCTAAAGCTGAGGTGCAGGGTATGCAAAATTCCTGTATTTAGTTGCCGAGTAGCTGTCATTTTCACAATTCCAGTCTGCCTTCTACTATACACTTTTGCTTTCTTTCAGGTGGGATCTGTTATTCTGCAATCGTTCATGCAGGGAGGTGATTTTATCATGCACAACAAATTATTACCATGATGAAGCATTTACAGACAGGATTACAGATAGTGATACCTCTTATTTTGTTTTGGATAACCAAGCCTGTCCATAAACAAAAAGAGACTTTTGATCTAGCTTGTTGCCTCCAGCTGCTCATCACTTTTCACCATCTGGAAGACATGCTCCGAAAACGGGAGGCAGAAGGAGAACACTCTAAAACTAAGGAAAATCAACTGAAGAGAGAAAATCACCTTCAGCAGGAGATTCAGCTGAACTGTGCAACAGCACTGATCAGGGCTGTTCACAAGTCAAAATGGGAAAACTGTTTTTGGTGAGGTTTGTTTGGCTTGGGGTCTGTGTGGATGTGAGGATGTTATAAGGACAAGCTAATTAATAATCTGTAGACCATGAAATATTAGATGAATGATGAATCCTCAAAAGTGCATTTTATTAACTTTATTTGACTCTATTAGTCAAATAAAAATAATAATTATTTACTTTCCAAGTCATAAAATCCAACCAGAGCTTTTTCAAACAGCTTCAGGGGCAGCTGAAAGTATGAGGGTGCAAGAACTATATTCTAATGGAAGTTCTACCTGTGCTTTCATTGGAAGCAGAAAAAATAACAGCCTATTTGCAGAAAAAAAGACTCTGATTTTCATCTTTCTTAGGACAGTTTCATATCACACAGTATTGAAGGCTGAGTTCTGAAACCATTCCGAACAAAAATGCAAAACTGACCTGAGTTGGTAAATATATGATTTCTTAAACACAAATAATGAATAATTTCTGTAATAATTTAATTATGCTAAAAGAGCAATTTATTATTATGCAATTCCTTTGTCTTTTTTTTTTTTTAAGAAATATGGCATATGGATGGGGAAATACAATTATTTATGTTTTGAGATTCCATAATGCATTGTCTCACTAATAATTTCTTTTATAAAGCACCATCTGAGACTACATTTTACTAGACACGTTTTAAGATATAGGTTCAGAGAAGTTGGCCATTAATCCTGTTCTGTCTGATTAGACACTCTGAAAATTATTAAATTAATATCTTCCATCAGTGATAAAGGCAAACAATAGTTCAAAAAATATTTAATTTTCTCTCCCATTCATTTTCCTGAATATAGAAGAGTAGATTGTCATAAAGTTTTGTACCTTTACAGACTTCATGCAGAAGACTGAATTTCACCCAGAAGGGTGAAAGGATTTGAAAGTTAATTCCGCTGACATGTTTACCTCATAAATGTCAGGAAAATAATATGGCAAATGCCAGTCAGTGACTTCATCTCAGACCAGACACAATCTCCTACCCCCAAATAATCTCCTCCTTTATTATGATTAGGAAATCACTAACAGGAAGGGAAAAAAAAAAAAAGAAGAAAAAAAAGCTTTTGCAGTAAGTACTTGGAAACAAAACCAGAAAGAATTTGGTCTGCACAGACAGGTTTTGCAGTGGTTTGCAGAGATCCTGTGAACATAGAAAGGCTTAACACAAGTGTATAGTGTGTTCTTTAAGGGCTAAAGCAACAAGAAAAAGATTACAGAGTGCAGTAATTATCATTGATTCTTATTATTTCTACAACACAGGAAAATTCATATTTCTTTTCTACTCTTGAAATAACCATCATAAACCAGAAAAATTTGCTGCAATTATGCAAAAAAAAGTCTCTTACAGTGATTAAAGAACAATTATGTACAAATTCTCCTATTGAAAAAAGCAGATGATTGTACACAAGAAGTTTTGACTTAGAGGAAATAGACTTAAAATTGATGATGCTAATAAATGTATTAAGGGAATAGGGGAGAGAAAAAGAAATGGAAAAGAAACAGAAGCAGCAGTTCTAATTATCTACTTTAGTAGATAGGACTGATACTGCATGAATAAATCCCTCTGTAAGCTCAGTAGATAAATGTAAAACTTTCTGCCATTTCACGTATGTGGTATATAAATAATCAGATTTTTCCCACATGTAGGTCCAACAGAAAAAAAATCAAGTTGTATTGTAAAAATACAGTACCTGTATATCTTTGACCAAAGGAGAGGTAAGAAATTCTATTTTTCTAAAACAATTCCTTCAAAATGTTAGGGTAATATTTACATAGGGCAGGTACCTAGGGACTTTGCATCCACTTTCACAAACCTTCTGCAAAATCTGTCCTGTGAAACACAGGTGAAATTTGAAAACAAAGTTTTACTTGAGGTTTTCACTGCATGAATTAATAACTGTGGCAATAAGCTCATGTTACAGTAAATTGGATCATCCATTACTTAATATTGCTTTTAATTTTCAAGATAATTTCATTGTTGAATTACTCCACAACAGATCAATAAACCATGCATGCAAGCAAACCAGGCTACAGGCTTCAGAAAGTCATATTCGGTCAATGACAGTAGGTTATTTTTAATTACTGTTGCAAAGACTACGGTGACTTTTTTAAGAACAACCCCCCCCAAACCTGTAGTTTCCTTTCCTATGAAGAAAGCACAAATTGTTTCATAATCAAAATTAGTCAGTTAGTAACACTGTCCCTCTCTCACATGAATCTTGCAGAAATTAAACACTTTAATCTCTGGCCTAAATTGCAAGGAGGAGACCACGTGTGTGCGCTACGTTGACAACGTGGCTCTTGCTTTACATGTACAAACTACCATTCATTCATTACACTAGCTAATCATTTTAGCTAGACGTGCTGAAAGAAAACTATTACCCGTCTTTTTGTGCAATCCTCCAAGGCCAAATCACTAACCCAAATTGTAAAACAACATTCTGAGAAGGAGAAGTGTTGACTCAACCCTTTTTCTTAAGGATAGCTTTGCAGGCAACTGGCATCCAATTTTCAGATTCAGGACTATGTAAATAAATAACAATTATAAATATAATGATCAATATTTCTTTGAAAAAATAATACAATATAAAGTGAAAAATTACTTTGGAATGCTTCTAGCACCTTTCAACAACAACAGAAAAAAACCCTAAAATCCTCAAACCAAATATCAATTAAAAGCACAATTAGCTCATCGGGAATTTTACATCAACTCCTTGTGAGAGGCCTTTGCTACAAAAGAAATGCAGTCAAGAATGTACTGCATATTTTGAAAGTAATGTAAAAACCTATTTTTCTTCCTTAGTCGAGTATTCTTAGTCTCATTTCTCTGACTTCACCTGTAATCTTGACCTCTTTGTTAGCTCTCACACATGAAGTATTTAATTAAATTTTGACGATGTCTGAATGAATTCTTAGGAGAACAATTGGTGTAAGTAATAATTAACTTAGTATTTGTTAATTTCATATCCAGTTCATTAGCATGAGTTATAATTACTGAACAATCTTTTAAAATCAGAAAACCTCTACTAATAAAGAGTAGTCTTTCACTTTCAGAAATCTACTATCTTTGAAATAAAAATAAATAAAGACTGTTTAACACCTGATAGCCTTCCCATTTTAAAGGTTTGGTTTAGGAATAGCACAGGCAAAGACATTAAAATACCCAGATTTTGGTACATAATATTCAAGCATCTGTTAAAAACCATACTGGTGTGTGCAAAAAAAGTACTTCAGGTTTTACTGAAGTCTTTGACAGGTTGGTAATAACCACCTATGCTACTGTTGCTCAGACTGTAGATTTACTCTCACTGGCTTAAGATGAGTCTGTGAGAGTTGCTGTAATTTTCTTGATGACAATGTTATGGAATAACATTTATCTTTTTAGTCATTTTTACAGAAATTGGTCTGGAATTCTGATTTTTTTTCCTTACATCTGAGGTACATGTTGAACCTTTGCAAGGGTTTTTTCTCCATGATTTAATAGTTAACAGATGTACTTATATCTATCCTTGGCTGAGAAATAATTTCAATCTTGACAGTCAAAAATGAGCTCTATATGGTATTCTAACCACCTGCCCACAAGCAAGAAAAATCTGCTTTTTTGGGATGTGGTACCAGTGCCAAAGCAAGCAACTTGGCTCAGCTAAGCTGGATGAGGAATGATTGCCTTCAGTTTGATTTGACCTTGAGAAATCAGAAGGTCTCAGCAATCTGCATAACTTTGGGTGTCATCAGGGAACAGACACTGTAGATGATTTCTTCTGTTTGCACCAGAGATAATAAACAGACACAAACTCTTTTGTAAAATTGGTAGTCTCCATCATACTTAAGAGCAACTTTTTCCAAACAACATAAATTGCTGTATATGGAAGTTTTCCACATACATCCATCTTCATCAAATTCACAGAATGAAAAAATAGTAAGACAGTCAATTTCAGGTGACACCCAGATCCCAAGACAAGAACCTTATTGTAATATATCATGAAATTGTACTAGTATCACCACAGGGAATCTTCCACATGACACTAAACACCTTCCAGCTCCTAAGAAATCTTTTTCCCTTCCAACACACACCTACAGCCATCTGTGTCTTTTTATTTTAACCCTTCCCTTACACATACTATATTCCTTTGACCACAAGCTGTTACTTAAGACAGGGTTATGTATGTGAAGCTACTAAATGTTTTTTTTTCTGAAGGCCAGGTTACCAGACTATGAACGAGAGTATGCCAATAGGTTAGGGAATATTCTCTGGTTGTGTGCAGCTATTAACCTTTGCCTCAGAGCTGAAATGTGTTTTCCTTAAAAGCTGCAGATCAGTCAATTGTTGAGAGTCCTGACTTTAAAACATGGATCCAAGCTGAGAACTGGGAAAGTGCTGGAGGAGACCCCGTGCTTGGGATACTGCTTCTGGAGTATTGCCAGATCTGCTATTCTGAGATGGGAACCCCCAAAAGAAGACACGCCACAATGACTGAAATGACAGAATCTGAAACAAGAGACTCTGATTTGGTGGGATTAGGAGCAGCCATTAACGAGCCTGAGATTTCTTTGCCTATACTTGGGCAAATTTTTGAGTGTCTAAACCCTCTGGGTTTCAACTTTTGCAATGAAAGATTTTGAAGTTTCAGGAAAAATGAAGCCTAATTTACTGGTTTCCTCATTTGGAACAGAAACATGATAAAAACACAACCTTTTGTAATAAATAAGCTAAGTAGTTAAAGCAAGCAAGATTCCAAACTGCAAATGGGATCTCCTTTTTCTCAGCTAAAGCATCCCTACCAAAGTGATGCACCAGTGCAGGTTCCTATGACTCAGCAGTGCTAAGAATAAGTAGAAATCTGATATGGAAAGTATGCGAGATGCTTGTAGCTGCTTTATTAATTAGATAATTTCTCACAAAGCATGTCATTCTAAACAAAATAATTATTTAGCCATTACTTTCTTCACCAGCTTCTTCAAAATAGCAGTTAATCACTGTTAAAATATACAGTATTCAGAAAAATTACTGGATTTCAACTTAAATTAGAAAGCAGTCTAATCAGATACTCATATTTACTCTTTTTGCCAATTACCTGCTGTGTAAAAGTTAGTTAAATTTTCAAATGCATGCATCATGTATTGCATTAGATAGTTTTTAAACTGTTTTTCTATCAGATGGCTATACCACACTGAGGTATACAAACACGATTATGTCACTATTTTGCAGGGAAGTGCAATGCAGCCAATTAGAGCATAACATTTTGAAACCAGAACAAATGTAGTCATGCAAAATTTTGTATTACTACTGCAGCTGTCCTTTATATGGGTTAATAGAACCTAGATCTCATTTTCACTAGGGCTTTCTTTGTGCTATATTGGCAGAGCAATGAGAACTGGGAATATTAATTCTAAGGGCAGAGGATACCAATGTGATAACCCAGTTTGAAATCTGCATAAGTACAACCCTCAGACTTTCAGGCAGTAATTCATGCAGTGATTATTGAATAACTCACTACTAATCGATATCTTAGGCATGCACTGTTATTTCCATTATTGTATGTCAAGATGTGCTTTATAAATAATACTTGCATGACAAAATATTTTATTTTTTTATTATGTATTATAATTAGTACATATTGCTAGTCTCACAGACATATGACTAGATGAAAAGAACTTCATCTAAGTAAACATATAAGCTGAAGTTAAGTGTCCTAAAGTGCTGCCATCCAAAAAGGACTCTGCTTTTATAAAAATGGGAATGAAGATAACTGATGCACACATGCCAGTGATAGGGAGAAATTACTTTTAGTGCCCCATTACAAACAGGTACAGAAGTAACTCTTCAAAGTTTAGCATAATAAATTTGTCTTGGCAAAGACTTATCTCGCCCCACCAAAAGGGAAAGTTAGAAAAATACAAAAATATATTCTGTACATCCATTTGTATATTAACAAATTTTGCTTTACATACAACCTGATGAACCACTTATTCTCTGCAAGCTTTATTCTGACCTGTCTATTTTTCAACTACCTATTTTATACATACAGTTAAATAGATATATAGAAATACATGACCCACATCACATATACATCAAAATAAAATCAGGTTTCTTAAGCCATATTACTTTAACTTCTGACCCCTGACCCCATATATTCTTCCTCAACGTACTCCTCTGCTACCTTTAAAATCTGTCTGATTATTGTGAACACTAGTTTGGTCATCTCACTTTTTCTTAAGGCACACAAAACTACCGCTCAATTAATGCACAACAAATAGATTAAACATGTTTGTCTGAACAGCAACTAGCTATAGAAACAAAAATTGAATGAAAAAAACTTCTAAACGCTTTATATAAGGGAGTCAATAGTTCGTATAACAATATTTTTAAGTCAACACTATTTACAAGTCCAGACAACATCATATTATTTATACTTGTTTCATTTTTTAGTATATGGCAGCATTGGTGTTACCGTATTTGGATGAAAGTACTGCAAATAATACAGATGAATATACAAGACTGCCTACCAAACCTTCCATTTAATTAAAGAGATTCATCAGATATTGCCCTCAAGTCTTTCTGTAACTGAGGATTTTTTCTATTGTAAAATAACCGGTCTTTTGTCATTCCTAAATATGTAAATGAAAATATGTCAACAATGGTAAAGGGTTTTCTACAAAATTTCTTCCACTTATTCTAGCAGTCTAATCAAATAAATGTACTATTGTGCATATCTATCTAAAATGATAAAATGATTGAAAGGACAATGAACAAGACAGCTCATCCAGTAGAGATATTGGCCTCGCTTCAGGCCTGAAGTTCGCTTGATAACACCCCATTTTGTACCAGACAGGGCACTGTAACAGAGAAGAGACTAGAAATAATTATGAGAGAAAAGATAAGAGATCATTGCTTATGAGAATCACAGAATTTATGGGATCATTGCTATGAGTAAAGGTATCCTTGACAGATCAGTTTCCCAGCAAAGGATGGTAATCATACTTCAGAATCCAGATATATTTGACCAAAACATACAAAAGACTTTGACTGCAAAAAGGAGGAATCATTGTCTCTAACTGTCTTAACATCACATTATTTCCCAGATAATTGCTCAAATTTCTGTTCAAGGCTAATTTCAATGCAATTATTTTTCCTGTTTTGTTTCTTTCTTCCCTTCTTTCCTGGATTTTCAAAATATCCTCAAAACATTCCTCAGCTTTTTAATGAGTAAGCAGCTATGGAGCTGCTGTTGTTCTATGTTGTCCTGGTTTGAGCGACACAGGACTAATTTCTCTTCTAATACTTAGGAAAACTGCACTTTTAGAAGACTCTAGCGTCTGAATTTGTAAAAATATCTACTTTATAGCCAGCTATATATATATATACATGTGGGTTTCAAAGTCACAGTGTTTTCGAGCTGGCCAGGTGCAGGGGTGAAGAGGAGTGAGACATGAGCGCTGGACCCAATGTCACATTCACTATAAATTAGAAAGTTTGCTGCGAAGTTGGCTCCCTCCCTTGATGGCTGCCATCCTGAGAACTTTGTGCCCCAGTGCTGGACCCCTGAGCTCTTCCCTTCCTCCTGAAGCCACAGCGCTCGCAGTGTCCGACACTTGCTGTCCACTGCTGGGAGTGCACAGCTTCCTACTGACAGAATTGGCTGCGTATAATCTTTGCATATTCTGTATCGGTATTGGGATCAATATTGGTTCTTTAGTGCTATTAATGCTAATTATCTAATCTTATTCTATTAAATCTTTTTATATTTCAGCCCCTGGTTTTCCTTGTTTTTTTCCCCGGTTCCACTTCCCAGGTGGGGAGGGGTCATCGGGTGATAGAATGATTGTCTAAATGACAATAAATTGTTATGAGTTTCTCAAACTATAACATATATGATCAATGTACCTGATACAATATAACCAACTCAATGCCCTTCTTCGTGTATCTCTTTCCGGAGAAGTTTTTCACAATTTCCACCATTCACTAAGAATTCTTCCCACAGCTATAATTTCATTTAATCTTGGACCTTAACTATATGAGTTGATAACATTTCTGGATTGTATTTTATTTTCATTACATATTCTACTCTGTGCTTTAAAGACACACTGCATACCTAGGGCCTAGATTTTGCCCCTCTTGATACTTTTACCAATATGCATCACAACAGTCTGTTACATAGGTGCTGGCAAGCACTCTGGGAGTTGATTTAGAAGAGCTACAGCTACTAGAAGTTATTTTCTAGGTCTTGTGAACAGTAGAGCTGTAGCAGCAGTGTCAACCAGCAATGCCAGGGGATCTGGATTTTAAGGAAATAATTTGTCCTTAGGTAAAATTTCTTAGAATTCATTTGCAGTGACTTTTCATGATTCTCACTTCCAGCCTCACATTGTCTTTCTGTATTTTTTCCAACTCATCCTACCTTCCTTCAGAAACTATGTACAAGACCACTGCAGGTCACCATGCACGTAACGGTTAGCAGCACAGGAATTTCTATCTGTTTCTGAGAGTTTTGCTTACATGGTCAGGAGGCATATGGCAACCTCATGCATTTAATATTGCTTGTACTGCAAAGCAGAACTCATTTTGCTCCCACTGCTAAGAACGATCAACTAACAGTAGCTTTCCTCCCACAGATGACTTTATCCCTTTTTCCTGTAACATCTGTGTGTGGTTTTGTTCTCATGCCTTCTACACTATTCCCTTCATATGCTGTGCCACTTTCTTTTCCCTGTGTGTGTTTCAGCTGTTCTAGCACTAACAGGATTCTCATTTTATGATCCTTTCCATGGCAGCTCTCCTTAACCCTTTCAGGGAAGTATAATTTTGGTAAATTTTTAATGAAAATATGGATGATTTCTGCTAACCTGTATTTGCAATCACACAGATGAGCTCAGAATCTAGTCTTTTTCTTTTTTTTTTTTTCCAAATTGATTAAACCTATAGCAAAATACTGCTGAGACAATACTGTGGAATACCTGCACAAGGACCATATTCTTTTCAAGGTCCATATATAACTTGCATTACCGTCTCCAACTGTATTGAGCATATTATTATTTAAAATGAGCATTAGAAAATTCTATATTTGAAATCAATATATATTTTGCAATTTGTTCAACATTGGATACTATCTAAAGATAACTGCATATACTATATGTATGTGAATATAAATATTCCTACACACTCTTACACAAATCTGTCACTCCCATTTGAGTTACTTAAACTACTTCATTCTTCTGCTCAGAACATTCTCTTAATCAGAACCATAACTACTTTCAGGACAAATTAAAACAAAAACAAAACAGTAATTTTGTGTTGAAAAAAAGAGCAACATTGCATCTGTTTCATTCACTTCATTTAAATGGCTAACCAGCTTACTGATTCAGCAAAAAGAAAACATACAATATCTCATTTTTCCCTACTACAGTCTTTCACTTGTGAATCTGTCTGATTCCAACTGCCAACTCTGTGCCCTTTCAAGTTAAGATTATGAAAATTATTCAGTTTGTTTCTTTTGATAAAAGTCCCATTAACAAAATCAGTGTATCATTTAATTACCTTCTCACATTTCTCTACCAAATTATATTGATAATTAACATGACAGATACTTGTTAATATCATTAACAGCTATTAAAAATATCATATCATATCATATATTAGATAGGAATCATTTGTTAGATTCATTGTCATTAGCTTCATAATTTTACCAAGGTAAAAACTTACCAGTTATTCTAGGTCACCTAAGTAAAATTACCAAACCCTATCATCGCTGTCAAATTGGAAATTTTATACCTGTAAGAATGGAAGGATAAGTAGAGACTAAAAAGGTACTGCTATCAAAAAGATTAATTCTTGCACACCACATCCACTTTTTATTAATATTGAATCATCTGGGAAAATCGCTGGATAACATTTTAGCTTTAGACACATTTGAAGGAATTGAAGACAATTGTTTTGAAGTGAATAGTTAAGATTTACAGTACTGTAAACAAGACCAAGATTTCACCTGATACATACTTAATGGTTTGGACTGAATGACATACTGCTGCAGTACCTTCCTTTTTCTCTCTTTCAATAACAGATATAGAAATTTTCCTCTATGCAAACCTAAGAAAAGAGACAGTCCAACTTTTTTTTTTTCTAAATTAAAAGTTGTGGAATTTAAAAGTTGACTCAGCAGTTAACTTCCAGCCTGTAGAATCTGCAACTATTAAATAAAGCTCTCTATAGAGGTCTTCTTGCCTGAAGTCACTTTTTCTCCTCACCCAACTCCTCTCCCTTAGCAATTCTTCTGTCATTTCTACTGCCACAGCAACTGTCAAGGTAGAGGCTGTAGCCTGATCTTTGGTTACCTGTCCTGTGTATTTCCTCAGCCTCAGGGTGGAGGTTGCTGGCTGTGCCAGCATTCCAAAAAATGTGCTCTGTGAGAGGAGGAGGTGAGGAGACAAAAAAAGTTTTAAAAAAATCTTCATAAGCCAGAGGGGAAAATCATGGCATCCACTGCCTTGAACAACCCCAGTGGTCTATTCCTCTTCTGAGGAACTGGCACTCGGCCTTTTTGAACCTCATGCCATTGCCCGTGGCCCATCGATCCAGCCTGTCCAGACCCCTCTGTAAAGCCTTCCTACCCTTAAGCAGATCAACACTCCCACACAACATGGTATCATCTGCAAACTTACTGAGGGTGCACTTGAACCCCTCATCCACATAATTGATAAAAATATTAAACAGAACTGGCCCAAATACCACATAGAGCCCTGGGGAACACCATTTATGACCAGCTGCCAACTGGACTTAACTCCATTCACCACCATTCTTTAGGCCCAGCAAAGTGTAAGCCTGTCCAAGCCATGAGGAGCCAGTTTCTCCAGGAGAATGCCGTGGGAAATGATGTCAAAAGCTTTACTAAAGTCTAGTAAAAGTCTAGTAAAGACAACATCTACAGCCTTTTCCTCATCCACTGAGTGGGTCACCTTGTCATAGAAGGAGATCAGGTTAGTCAAGTAGGACTTGCCTTTTGTAAATCCATGCTGACTGGGCCTGATCACCTGGTTGTCCTGTATGTGCCGTGTGATGGTACTGAAGGTGATCTGCTCCATAACCTTCCTCGGCACTGAGATCAGACTGACAGGCGTGTAGTTCCCCAGATTCTCTTTCCAGCCCTTCTTGTAGATGGGCATCACATTTGCTAACCTTCAGTCAACCGGGTCAATGCAGGTCTTGAGGGAAATGGCAGATGAAGTTGCTAAGCCACTAGCCATCATATTTGAGAAGGCATGGCAATCTGGTGAAGTTCCCACTGACTGGAAAAGGGGAAACATAGCCCCCATTTTTAAAAAGGGAAAAAAGAAACACCCAGGGAACTACAGGCTGTCAGTCTCACCTCTCTGCCTGGCAAGATCATGGAGCAGATCCTCCTGGAAACTCTGCTAAGGCACATGGAAAATAAGGAGGTGATTGCTGACAGCCACCATGGCTTCACCGAGGGCAAGTCGTGAGACAAATTTGGTGGCCTTCTACGATAGTGTTACAGCATTGGTGGACAAGAAAAGAGCAACTGACATCATCTACCTGGACTTGTGCAAAGCATTTGACACTGTCCCGCACAACATCCTTGTCTCTAAATTGGATAGACATGGATTTGACCAATAGATCAATTGGTGGATATGGAACTGGATGGACAGTTGCACTCAAAGAGTTACAGTCAATGGCTCCATGTTCAAGTGCTGAGCAGTGATGAGTAGCATTCCTCAGGGGTTGGTACTGGGACCGGTGCTGTTTAACATCTTTGTCGGTGACATGGATGTTGGGATTGAGTGCACCCTCAGCAAGTTTGCTGATGACACCAAGCTGTGTGGAGCAGTCAACATGCTGGAGGGAAAGGATGCCATCCAGAAGGACCTGGACAGGCTCAAGAGGTAGGCCTGTGCAAACCTCATGAAGTTCAACAAGGCCAAGTGCAAGGTCCTGCATGTGGGTCAAGGCGATCCCATGCACAACTACAGTCTGGGCGGAGAATGGATTGAGAACAGCCCTGAGGAGAAGGACTTGGGGGTGCTGATTGACAAGAAGCTCAACATGAGCCGGCAATGCACAACTGCAGCCCAGAAGGCCAACCGTATCCTGGGCTGCATCAGAAGAAGTGTGGCCAGCAGGTCAAGGGAGGTGATTCTGCCCCTCTACTCTACTCTGGTGAGACCCCACCTGGAGTACTGCATCCAGCTGTGGACACCCCAACATAGGAAAGGCATGCACCTGTCGGAGAGGGTTCAGAGGAGGGACACAAAGATGATCAGAGGGCTGGAGCACCTCTCCTATGAGGACAGGCTGAGAGAGTGTGGTTGTTCAGCCTGAAGAAGAGAAGGCTCCAGGAACACCTTATAGTGACCTTCCAGTACCTAAAGGGGGCCTACAAGAAAGCTGGAGAGGGACTTTTTACGAGGGCATGTAGTGATAGGATGAGAGGAAATGGCTTTAAATGAGAAGAGGGTAGATTTAGATTAGATATTAGGGCGAAATTTTTCACTCTGAGGGTGGTGAGGCACTGGAACAAGTTGCCCGGGGGAACTGTTGATGCCCCATCCCTGGAAGTGTTCAAGGCCAGGCTGGATGGGGCTTTGAGCAACCAGGTCTAGTGGGAGGTGTCCCTGGCCATATCAGGGGGGTTGGAATTAGATGATCTTTAAAGTCCCTTCCAACCTAAACCATTCTATGATTCTATAATTCTATGAAAGTGGTTTGGTGAGCACTTCCACCAGCTCCCTCAGTACCCTTAGGTGGATCCCATGCGGCCCCATAAACTTGTGTGTGTCTAAGTGGTGTAGCAGCTCACTAACCATTTCCCCTTGGATTATTCTGCGCCCCATCCCTGTCTTACTATGAAAAACTGAGGCAAAGAAGGCATTAAGTACCTCAGCCTTTGTCACTATGATTCCCCCCACATCCATTAAAGGATAAAGATTCTCCTTAGCCCTCCTTTTGCTGCTTATGTATTTATAAAAACCTTTTTTGTTGTCTTTTATGGCAGTAGTCAGATTCAGTTCTAGTTAGGTTTTGGCCTTTCTAATTTTCTGTATGCATAACCTCATGACCTCCTTGTAGTCTTCCCTAGTTGGCTGCCCTTTCATCCAAAGGTCATAATCTCTCCAGTTTTTTCCTGAGTTTCAGCCAAAGCTGTGTTCAGCCAGGCCAGTCTTCTGCCCTGCCAGCTCATCTTTTGGCACATGAGGGCAGCCATCTCCTGTGGCTTTAGGATTTCCTTCTTGAAGAATGTTCAGCCTTCCTAGACTCCTTTTCCCTTCAGGACTGCCTCCCAAGGGACTCTGTCAACCAGTGTCCTCAACAGGCTACAGTCTGCCCTCCGAAAGTCCACAGCAGGTAAGGTTGTTTGAATCCTAAACACTAGACATTGGCAGAGGATGAAGAGAAATGTCAAGCCCAGCCGTTGAGGCCACATCATTTTGCAGCCAGGGAAAACTATGCAATCAAGGAGAAAAAAACTTTCTTGCATAGAGGTGTCATTCCATATTTCTGATGTAGGTATCCATTTTATAATATGATATTACTGCATTAAAACACAGACAAACCATTCTGGGTGATCATAAATCAGGCCTTTTCTCCTCCCAGAAAGAGTACACAAACAACTGGACTAGAACCAGTCTCTCTGTTGCCTGCTCTTTTTTTGAATCTCTTCCAATTAACTTTCAACCAGCTCTTTCAATCCTCGATTCACCTCCTGGAGGTTGGCGTGGGGACACAAAATCACCATGAGCATGCTTATAGCTTGGTCATTATGGCATTCTCCAGCAATAAGAGTGCAGTCAAACCGGATTTTACCAGATGTTAGTTGTGCTCTTGATTGCACCTAATTTGGTGTCTAGGCATTTTCTGTCCATGTGTAGCTGCTTGTAATAAAGTACCAAGGAACTGCTGGAGTACCAAACCTCTGTATGGGCCAGATGTGGGACTGATGGCAGCAAGTCTGCGTTTAGCTGAGATTCAAATGGTCTGGATTTTACTGATCCTGAAACAGGTCACTGTGCTATATAAATGAAAGTACTATTGAAGCACCAGATGTATATATTAACATTCAGCACAATCTAACCAGTCCTTCTGAGACTGACAACATACTTGCTCACTGATGTAAAAGGGCCTTTCAAAATATTTTTTTAAGTTATCTACTCTGCAAAGACTCTAGAACAACTTACTCAGGACTGAGAAAAAGTAAGATACATGACTCTGTAGAGCTTAATTAATAAACAGTGAAGAGAGATTCTGCAGAGTTTCTCATGTCAGAATAGCATTTGCAACTGCTAAAAGAAGTTTTAACACATCACAAAAAACAATATCCCATCTGTTTTTTTGGAACCTTGTAAGAACAGCAGCATTATGAATAGCTGTCTCAGTTAAAATCAAATTCTTGTAGACCTGTAACTTCTAAAAGAGTCTGGCAATATCTCTGACTAGCTCCAGCTGTAAGAAATAATTCCCCACCCACACACCTCTCACACAGAAGCTAATTGTTATACTTTCTTTATTGCTTAGCACTAACTAAAGGCGTTAAAAATTCCTAATCTGCTTTAGGCAGCATATACAAAATGTGGAACCTTAATAAGTGCCTTCAAGGTGGTTTGTTTTTTTTTATTTATGGAAAGGGGAGAGTTCTTATTCTCTGCACAATGGAAGCCTGAAACTTTACATGTTTCCTTCTATTAATATTTGTTAGGAAAAAATATGAAAAGATGCCTTTTATTGCTTTTCCTTTAAAAGTGTATTTTCTTTTTTAAAGGACACTACTATCAAAAAGATAATTAAGAAGCTTGCAAGTAAGCCATAAAATATATTAACTCTATTATTAAATGCATGATATTTTTATGACACAACTTATGAGTTTTAAAACTCCCAAATATTTCAATCGTGTTAAAAATCAGAATGACGCTTTCTGCAGAGAAAAAATCTGAAATAACTGATCTAAAATCAAGGAAAAAAAGTTACAGAGTCAGAACAGACTTTATAAATTTAATGTGACACTGGTCATAATTTGGGAAAAATAATGGAATCTAAGAACATTATGAAATTTCACATCACATTCATCACAAGCTTTCCTGAAATTTCAAAAATAGACTAAATGTAACAAAGAAGTGGGTTGTTTTGCTGTTTTTTTTTTCCAATCTTTGTCCCTGCAACAATAGCTGTTTTCATAAAAGCTTGGTTTGGATTTAGACTTGCCTGATTTTAACCTGAAAAACTTGCTGCAAAAAATCTAAAACGCAACATATGGCTTTTGTTAAAAGATATGAGCACATATATGTAGATCAGACTGCAGAAGACACCTACATTTCAACTGGTGATGTGCCTTAAGACTGAATGTTCAAATTACAGTTTTGCAAGGTTCTCCATCCTTTGAGGTTTCCCATCCCTTCTATACACACAATGAAATTCAACCTAGGCTTATACATCAACTGTATTTTAAAGGATATTTATATTCATGGAAAGTTAAAGTGACCTATAATACAATCTGCAATTGCCAAGAAATATTTTTAAAAAGAAATTTCTGGGTGTGAATTTTTTTGAGCATTATTAGTGTGTAATGTAAATTACTACTACTGAAATGCCTTGAAACATGGTGAAAGTAGCGCAAATGAAAAACAAAAAAGCCCAAACTATAACAAACCAGTTGTAATACAGAATTCTCTGAATCAGCGTTTGAATAATTCCGAAGCAAGCTTTCAATAGAAAAAATATGTCACTTTCAGGAGCCTTTATCAGGGAACACTTCTCAAAAATGGCATTTTGGTTTGTAAAATATTTCAGTTATTTTTTTTACTGATCAGCCCTATAAAATCATGTGATTGGAGATAGGTTTCCTTTTCATTTTTATTGGGAAACATCCAGTGAAAGTTACAGACTACTTTATAAAATATGAAGACTGTTTAGCATCTTCTCCACCACAGCTACATTAACTGAATTTAAAAAAAAAAATAAATCCTGAACTGCATGATACAAGAAAATTTACGTAACCAGGGATGGATTACTGCCTGTCCATAAGAAACATGAACTGAAAATGTGTAATTGTTGCTGGACTAAATATTATAAAGCAACGTAATCAGTCCCAACCATCCTGTCTTCAGCTCACCGTGTTACCTGACATGGATCCCTGTGTCCCTGTTGGAACTTCACAGTGCCTCAGGTTCTCACTGAAAATGCCCACAGAGCACATGGCAGACTGACCTTGACTGCCTGGACATCTTACCTGCCATTGGGTAGAGAGCCTCCAAACCTCCCAAGAAGGATCGCAGAACCACATATCAATAAGCCGAAGTTAGATAATAACAACTATCTGGGTTCCAGTATGCCCACCTTGCTCACATCTTGCATGCAGATGTGTACCTGGGGCCACCTGGGGAGCAGTGAGGCACTGTATTTTCTTTCCCTATTGTCCCCAAACCTCACTGCAGTGTCACATCCCAGGCAGTTTTGGTCTAGAATAAAAAACTATTACCCTCGACAAATTGAAGCATTGAAGGATTCATGTATTCAAGAATTATTCAAGTTGGATTCAAAGTGCGTCTATTCAAGACATTTTGTTCAAAAGTTCAAGCAAGGCAAGGTGGATAAAAGAGTTTTGCTTGAAATGAAAGTCTGTCAATTTATTTGTGTCTGATACACACTGCTCCAAAGAGACCCCTGAAATAATTTCAAGCAGTAGACATAAATTACTGAATAAATGGACTGAAATAATACCAGTAACTTTAGTTTTCAAATTTTAAAAAGAGGTATCTCTAAGCACTTTTTTATAACTAAAGTCACAGGTGCCTAATTCCATGATTTCTTCCCAATTCTAATTAAACTCATTAAATAAATTATGTTGGTGCCTTCATGCCTGACAGTTAGTACAAGCAAAGATTGTAGAGATCATAGCACACAACAGCTGGTTTTAATTTCTAGCCAACTGTCTAAACATTAACGCAAGATTCAGGTTCTTCCCCCTATTTTTAATCTTAGCTGAAACAGAAAAATGAGAGGAAAAAACCCTCTCTTTTTCATATTTCAAGATATTTCAACTTAAATACAGGTGTGGGCATGAACATCTGAACGTATACATGTTTATTCAGAGGGCTAGCAGAGCCACCTTGAGCAATCTATGTGCTGGATAATTTTTCTAATATTTCCTTCCACTGAAGAATATTCTTGTCTCGCACTACAATCCTGTAAAGCACTCAGCAAGTGAGTAATCAGCCAGAGTGACTGGTGATTTCTGTCCCTTACTGCAACCATATATTTACTTTGAGGGAAAAAAAAGTGATAAGCATGAATGAAACAAATATTCAAGATTTTTATTCTTAAAAGGAGATATTTTCTAGGAGGTTTCTACAAAGAATTATTACTACTGAAATAAACAATTATAATTTGAAGTAAGCACCACACAAACTCTTTTCCTGATATTAGATTTATATCTAAACATAGATACTAATATTTCTTGGTATTTAAGATTCCAGTATATCCAAAAAGCATACTCATAATTAATCTTTTATGAAGAGTATAAGAAACGCCTTATTTCTGAGTCTGAGCAGCAGTCCATGTAGCCCTATAGTCTGTCTCCGAACAATTGCAAAAGCAGACAGTGCCCAGGAAAAGCATCTTAGCCTGGCTACTCTCCATGAGCATCAAGATTTACTGTATCAGAGATATTTGATCATACATCGTTGTCTACTTCTTTTAGTATCCATTTATTGATCTGTTATCCATGAATTTGTCTAACCCATTTTTGAACCTGCTAATACTGTCTGCCTCCACAGTCTCCCGGGGCAACAAATTCCAGAAGTTCACTCTCTGTTGTGTAAAGAAATACTTTCTTTTGTCTGTTATAGACCAATCTCCCACCAGTCTCGTCAAGTGCCCCCAGCTTCTGTATTGTGGGATTTGATGAACAATTCAGTCCATGCACTGCCTTCACAATTTTTTAGACCTCAGGTATTTCTCCCCTCAGCCTCTGCAAACTGAAGATTTCTCGTGTTTTCAGTTGCCAATGTCAGGCAACTGCTCCATCGACATTGTTTTTGTTGTTTTTTCTCTTTAACCTCTCTCTACATCTGTCTTTAAAATCATGTCTCAAGAAGCAAGAATTGACAGTATCCTTTAGGGGGTTTATATTCCTAGCCTGTTAAGGCAGACGTATATTTGCTGAATATTTTGTTAGTTTTCAGCCTTGGGATTACAATTTAGACCAACAGTGGAAACCTAATAAACAGAAATGATCAATTTAGGAATAGTCTAATATTTTTTAGAGCAGCCTACTATTTGCCCCATGCGCCCATCTTCAAATATTTTTTCTGAAAAAGCTCAATTACACATAGTCCAGTATTGGACAATAGTAAAGAAGTGCTTCATGGAGCCTAAAAAGATTTAGAAAGCTGATCTTTGCTCTTAGGACTAGATGTTAATAATAGCTTCTTTTTTTCTCACAACACTGGAATTTCATATTGCTTTGTTAACAGGAAAACCCTGCAAAGCAGTAAAAATTTCAAACCAAAGATCCTCAAAGAAATAATCTGAATCACCTACAAAAGTAAAGGGCATTGTCCTCATTAATACTTCCACAGCATTCGGTAACCTCACAGCACTGAGTCAACTGATGCCTCATTTAACTGGTGTATTTCTTCCATTCTTCTCCCTAAGTATGTTTTTCCATTTCATGTTACTAAACCAAGAAAATATTCATTCAATATTAATTCTTGAAAAACCCTTCAGAATTATTCTTTGACCATTTCAAATACCAACAGAGAACCTAATCCTGTGTCTGGTCATAGCAGCAACTGCTTTGTCATTGCCTTGTATGTTAGCAGGAACACAAGTATGCTGAACACTTTATTGAGTCTTGTATCATGAAGAAATACTTGGCAAGTAAGGGAATTTTTGTATTTCTTTTTGAGCCACAAAGTGTTACACAGGAAGTATTTCTGATTTTGCTTTACATAATCTTGCAATATCAGAGTAGGAAAAAATAGATATATTTTTTGCAACAACGGAGAATCCCAGCACGTTGGTATTTCTGGAAATAAAAGTGCTATCAGCATGATCAGATGGTTCCAAAGAAGTGAGAGTACAGTGACAGGAAGCTACAAAAATGACTTCTAATCATAATAGCCTGTGACAGACACAAAACTGCAAATTCTTATTTACAAACCACAGAAAAGAAGAAAAAAAAATCAATCAAAATCAAAACTGTTTCTATTTATGATGGCCAGAAGAAATGTATAATTTAGGATCAAAACACAACAAAGTATATGTTCCTAAACATATTTTGAAATGATGGATATCAGGCTCTGCCTGCTTTACCAAAGTGTGAACAGTCAGTCATCACCAAAAGCTGAATCTGAGGTACATGAAAGAAGAAAAAAGGATCAACATGGAATGTATCACTCCTTGAACATTACTTTGAACACTGACATTACCTTTGTCAACATACGCTTTAAAACTGAAATCATGAAAAGCAAAAGGATCATGAATAAGACTTCCAGTCTAATGACTTGTAGAATTAATCTATTTAAAGACTACAAATTTCAATTTTAGATTATTAACATCAGATTCCACAGGTTGGTGACTCAACCCAGTGGAAAATGTTTTCAAGTACCCGCAGAAAGTCTACTATTTCAATTGCCTTCCCATTTGCATAAGGATGAAACAGATGTCTTTCACCACGCTGAGAGAGGAGAACGTTAGCCATGAATAACACCCATAATTAAAATTTCAACAAAGACAATATATTTTTTTAAGAGCAAATCATGTAGAAAGTCTGCATTTTCTGATTAAAAAACAAATATCCAAAAATAGCCTGAGTACCCCCAGTGATTTCAGAGGGGGAAAAAAATGGAGACTCAGCAGTCTGAATAGTCTGCACTTCAAATGGATATTTTGTTGAATAAAAAAATTGTCTGGGTCAAGAAAAAATATTTCCCCCCGATAAGTTTCTAGGCTTATTCAGGGAGAGACTTTGAACCACTTATTTTGGACTAGCACTGTGCCAGTCAATCACGATCAAGTGGAAAAAAGTGACATTACAAAAAGGACTCATGACCTGAACCAGTTCTTGCATTCAGAGAAAATGTCCATCAGCCACAAACACCTACAAGGTAAAGGTGATAGACAAGAATAAACATATTAGCTATAAAGGGAGATGGCTAAAACTAGTACTGATAAAGCAGTGAGTTCAGTAAGTTACAGCTGCCCATTACATTATTCTACGTATTTCCCCTGGCACTTTTCTTGGAAAGCATTTGAAAGGGCCTTGATGTGAAATAGGAAAATCACTTGCAGGTTTGGGTTACTCATTCTTTTTGTTCTGCATGTGGCAAGAATGATAACACTTGTTCACTTTACAGAGTGAAGTGGTCTTAACCAAAATGAGGATCCTCATATGCTGGTCATTTTGTTCTGGAAACAATATAGTTAGCTATGATATAAATTCTGCACAGAAGACTTTACTATCCATATAAAGAAACTCACAAAAGGTAGGGAAGAACGAGCATTATTATTCACATTTAATAGACTGATCTGAAACAAAGAATCCGTGGTTTGTGCAAGGCTGTTCAACAAAACTCAGATTTCCTAAGTGCCAGACAAGACCATATTTTCCATATTTGACCACTTGTATGGTCTTATTTATAAAGATAGTTTTGAACTGTAATTTTTCTCTTGAGTTTTTCCATCAGTAGCTGTAACTATAATACATTAAGAGAAAATAGTTTGTATACACTTTTCTAATAACTTAGCTGTACAATACCCAGTCCCATCTGTCCATGTTTGTTCTTAAACACTGGGAAAAAATCAGTTTTGTCAGAACCAGGGGCAATGGACCCAAACAGAAATACTAATACTATTATTAATATTAACATATTTCCATAGGCTTCTTTCTTCAAGGCCATAGATGAAATGGATTTGCAGGGGTTTCTCCCACAAGAATGAAGGTACATCACAACAGAACAGGAGGTAGGAGAATAATAATGTGGTTTTGGTGCCACACACACCAAACATCAGCAACAAGACGTTCTGTCTCGGATGTTGGCCCTTGCTCTCCTCTTCATTGCCCATACAGAAATGCATTATGGCCACTGGGAATGTATCTGTGTGAAGGACAAAGTAATGACATATACCAGAGGAGCGATCAAGGGTCTGCATATGTTGCTGGAGGGCAGGGCTGGGATGGGAAGACTCCTATCCCAGTTGCCATTTAAAAAGCACATACCTCCACTCCCCAGCAGTGAAAAAAGAGTCAAGGGAACCAACCTTCCCTGCCTTTCCTTCAGATGAGCTGCTCCAGCACAACTCCCCATCAGTCATAATCTGTCACTTCCCCTGAGCATTAAGACTGTAATTAATTCCTCATGCCTAGCTATGCAAGGAAGTGGCACTGTATAATTCCCCAGCGAGTCATTCTCCCTGTCATAGCACGGAATCTTTACAAGAGAAAGAGAAATAATCTGACAGACACGTGACAGCTCAAAAAACCCTGTAAACATTTGCTTCAAAGCAGAAAAGCACACGTGAATTTCTTTAGAGGACAGCTTTAGAGCTCTATTATATTGCATGGGTGCCCTGGTTTGAGGTAAAACAGGACCAATTTTCTGTTCAGTAACTTCACTTTTTAGCTAAGCCTCTTCTAACCACTGAAATTAAGAGCACATTGTGCAGAAACTGTTCGCTCTCAGAATGTTAAGACCTATGTTTATAGCTGATGCCCAGGCATGGTATGTAGAGAGGATCTTGCTTATACTTGTTATAACACCCACGGCCAACCAACTTTGTTATTTGCCCCATTGGAGGGTCAGAAGCAGAAAAGCGTAGAGGGGTCCCACCTGTGGGGAGGAGCGGACAGGACAGGTGACCCAAAACTGACCAACAGGATGTTCCATCCCATCTGCCTCATGCTCAGCATAAAAGCTGAGAGATCAAAGGGTCAGCCCTGTTTCTTCAATAGCCAACGACGTCTGAGGACTCTGTCTGTTCGCCTGCCTGTGATCCCGATCCTGAATCCAGATCTGGAATCCAGTTCCCATCCATCACTAAGTTCAGTCTGGGACTGCCCCAGTGCCTGCCAGTGATGTGATTGTCATCCTGGGAGCTTGATACGGTTTTGTATATATTTCATTATTTCCTTTTTAGTATTCAAATTTCTTTAAAGCAGTTTAGTTCCTTCTAAACTCATAAGCCTTCTTCTCTCTCCTGCTTGTCTTCGGAAAGAGGTAGGGGAAAGCATCTGTCATTCTGCCTGAGTGGCCAATCCGGCCCCAACCACTGCTGTGGGCCTTTGAGAGAGAGCAAACTGTGAAGCGCTGCATAGGAAGGTGTAACAGAGTGCCAGGTAATTGCCAGCTCTTCTTCCTAATCAATTAATTAGTTTATATCTATTTTAGGACAGGGACAATCATACTTTGTTACCTCCCACTGAAAAAACTCCTAAGACATAAAAGCACATTCTGTGCCTTTCTCCTGCAGTGCATATCCAGTTCATTCTTCAGCTTCTCACCTGATGAGTTTCAACAAGCACCTCACCATGGAAAGTCAGTAGAAAGCAATAAGCACCAATATTGGTATGTCTGAAATAATCCTCATATCTAAAAACTACCTGCTATATCACTGTGGAAATATCACAGCACTTGCTGTATGAAGAAAAAGCAAAGTATTAGCAACATCAAAAGTACCTAACAGGGGAGCTACTGAGGAGGAAGAAGGAAGCGGGATTTCTACTGTTAGTGCAAAGGGGCTTCCCAGTTATACCAGTAACAGCTTTAAAACAGCTATTGGGAAACCTGGAAATAAACCAGATTAAATTCACAGCAGTCAAACCAGTCATTTCTATTTCAGACCTTTGTTGCCTTTCAGGTATGCCATAGTGCTTTCTTTTTTATTTTCTTTCTTTCTTTTTCTTTCTCTTTTTCTTATTTTCCTCCAGGCCTTTATATTTTCTTTCATATGCTTCTCCCCTTCCTTTATACCTCCTTAAGGGAAAGGCTAATAAATGTTAGACCTGTTCCACAATGGCTTTTAGGTTTCTCAACAACCCTAAGAAATACCTTTAGAGACAGCATGCATCTAAGTAAGGCTTGAGTGGTGTCATTTCAATAAATTCTTAGAGCCCATTCAGATCGAACACACCAAAAAACCCTGAACACTGTTTCGCTGTGATATAGCCCTTCTGTAGAGCCATACTCTTAAGCTCCATGTCACCTCTTCTCTCTTCATCGGATGCCATTTAGTCACAAAAGCCAGCAAAAGATTCCTCCATACCTCAGAGATGCAGCCATTCCATACACGGGGTTGCAAAGATTTGCTTTGTGAAAAGAACATTAAAGAATGTTCTTTATCTGCAAATTCCTGTCAACACAGCTCGCTGCTGCTCTGCATACCTGTCTCTCTAGAATGACAACCTTGCAAATAATAAATATAGTGGATCTGAGAGGACATTAGTAGAGGGACCAACAACGAAAAGGCAGGTGATAAGCCATAAAATTGTCAAAAGCACTAGATTTTTCAGGCTGAAGATATTAGGAAAATGGAAATTTTGGGCAGGAAGGTATAAATCCAGACTTGCTTGATATTTCTGTGGTCAGAGACTATTAGGAAACAATACATAAATGTGCATGACCCACATACCATAAGTAGACTTAAAGTGGAAAGAAATGGATGGCAGCTTTTGAACACAGTGATCAAAATAATGAAAACACTATTAAAAGTCCAGAATGGGTAATTCACAGCATAAGCTGCCAGTAAAGGAACATTTCCTGGGTGCATAACATTAGCATTAGCATTTATTACCACTACTATATCACATTAAAAAAGAAAGTACAAAACATAAGGAAGACAGACTGCAGCAAAGAAAACCAAATACTTCAGAGTGAACTTTCTAACTCTAGATTAATTGTAAGGGACATGATATTTTATAGACAGGTCAATAATAGGAATGGACAAATAGATAATGTTCTGATGTGCAGAACATTCAGTTGATACTTAGATGATACACAAGGTACAATTATAATTATTAGTTTTCTGTAGATTTCCATGAGATCAAGTTTCTTAATATAATGAATCAATTCAGTCTCATATTTCAATTTAAAGCATTTATGGCAGTTATGAAACTCAGTACTCAGTCTGTGAGTCCGACTGCTGCAGGTTTTGAAGATGGATCACATAAAAGTCTTCAGCCCCTACTCAGGAAATACAACATATGGAATGAAGACTATACATTGCTTTAGCTTTGCAAAAAATGTGGAATCAAAAGAAGGGGAAAATAATTTGCTCCATAACAACCAGGAAGTGTTTGGGAACTATTCCTTATGAACCAGCAAGCAAACAAGCAAACTGCTCTGCTGTATACTGCTGCTACAGGTAGGAGTCCCAAGAGGTGTATTCCTATGAACCATGGTGTTATTACAGCTATCCCTTTACGAACCAATTTGAAGTTCAACAATACTGAATTCAGTAAGAAGTTTTCCTCTCTTATCAAATGTCTAGCAAATGACAACGTTTCCTGTAAATTTTTGGAAGTCCAGATAAGGGTTCTTCAGGATTTGGTTTGACCTACTATCCTGCCAGAAACAGAAGTGGCAGAGCTAAAGAAGAATATCTCATCAGTCCTTGTGTGTTTTCTGCGCAGATAACACTTCACTAAAAAAGAAATCAGACAAATATTTGACTAGTCTGATTATTAATAGTTAATAAATCTTCAGTGAGAAAACCTCAAGAAAAGTCTGATTTTCATATTTCATCACCTCTCATATCAGCTCTACATTTTTATGCCTGTTTGATGCATATTATTAATCAAAGGATTATAAGAGAGAAATGACAGGAAAAGGTAAAAATATAAACTGAAGAAATACCAAGAATATAAACAGCACACTCACATGTTCAACTAGATATCATATTTATGTTCAGTATTGTCAGTACATGCTCAGCAATATACAAATATGAAGACAATACCTCTACTGCAAAGGGCTTAAATCCTATACAATAATATAACTTCCTTGCAAAGCTGGATGGCTCAGAATAGAGAATCTTCTCCTTTCTGAATCACTGATTCATATTCTTCCTGACTTTACAGATTTAAATCTGGTCTACTATCTGGTCAGAAAATATTTTTGGATATTTTGTTCTCCTCAAAAACGTTGCTACCATGAGACGCACTCTTAGCAAATCCTTATCAGCTACCAAAACCTGAATAAGCATAAAGCCTAAAACATTCTTCAGATTACTGTCTTATCTTCAGGGCACTAATGGTCATGGGATATGGGATATAAAATGTAAACAAGAGAGTGATTACTCAACCTTAAGAAAAATGTTTAAATATACTTAAGGATTTAAATACACCAAAATAAAGAAATTCAAAGTTACAGACCACATGGCTCCTTCTTCTCATACATTATATGTTGAATACTTTTTTATTGCATTACATGCTTTTAAAGAACTGACACCTTATTAGAAATGTGCAATGTGGCACAGTTATTGTTGCTATGGGAACTATAATATTAAACTTTCTGATTTATGTACATACATTCTCAGATAGAATGCTGCTTTCATGTAATATTTTGTAATAAATTTTCTCTTTCCCAACCAGTCTTCTACAGACCACTTCCTCACAAGAGTAGATTGCTCTCCCTGGGTGAACTTTTGCCTTTTTTTAAGCCAATGGGAGTTCTAATGTCAGCTTCAGTGGGGGCCATCATTTCATCCCAAACCTCTGCACCAAACACAGTTGCTTAGGAATACGCCCCGAAGATCTGATTCTGATTTCACTTATGCTGAACAGAAAAGGAGAGAGAGAAACAGAAAAAGCATGAACACAAGAAAGCAAGACAAAGCAAGAAAGCAAGAGAAAGCCACAACGCAAGAAACCAAGCAAGTCTTCTCTTCCATTTCAGACTTATATTCTTTATATGATTTCTTTGGCGATTTTCCCATCATTCAGCTTAACAATATAAATCCAAATGTAATATAATCAGGACAGTTCTTATGTCTCAAGAACTAACTCGCCTGGTCTCTGTCAATGACCCCTTGTCTGTTCTTTTTAAAAATGAAGTCAGACATTTATTAAAGCTCTAAATATAAATTTAGATGTGATGTGATAGCTGGGCATATCTAGAGGAAATAGTGTCCAAAGAGAGAGCATTAATGGCAAACTTTTTGACTTCAAAATTTATGGGCCTGTCTGCTTTATTTTGCCATTTACAGACTCTGACATGGAATTTCTCTACTTCAGCTGAGCATTTTAAGGGGCTTAGTCACCTTCCAATTATCTGTGAGTGCTGTACAAATGGAGTTGCACTCAAGCTTCATGAAGGCCTGCTTAGGTCTGACAGAAATGCTCTATCTAGCCCTATAAATGTGTGTGCATCCATATATTCCTGTATTTGCACTCCTGTGTGAGCTGCACAAGAATTATGTATTCCTTGGCTATCACAGTCCCAAATAAGCCCAACTGACAGATAGTTCCCTACACATTAAGAAAGGAAATAGAGGTCTCCAAATTTGGTCGGATTTTTTAAAAAAAAGTGATTTTTCAACATGAATTAATAAGAATATTCCATTTGTAAACTCCTGTGAGTGACTCTCAGAAGACCTGACTGTGCCTACTTCGCAATCAGCCAGAGCTCTAGATATTTGTCACCTTTGAAAATTGAAGACTATGCCACTCTCCAAATGTCAGGCTTCTTTTTCATTTATTTGTTTTTTATATAACTTTTAAGAGGAGGAAGATGAGTGTTAGGGTTAAAGTAATGGATAAATGAGAATGATAAAACTCCTACTCTCTCAGCCTTATCTGACATACATAAGAAATAGCCTTTCAGTAAACAACCTCCTGGAAGACTGGTGTGCCTGCAAAACACAAAGTGGAGCAGAGGACCTTAGGCAGTAAACTCTTTGGTGAACTCTCCAACATATAATTGAGCAGTATCTGGTGAAAGAGTTATTTTTAATATAATCAGTGGAATGCATACAGTAAAAGAATAAGAATAAAACTAGGATGGTTTCAAGGAAATAAGTTTAAACATGAAATTGATTTTATTCTTCCATAATGTTTGCAATACTTAAAGCCTTTAGAAAACAAAAAGCAGATGAGAAACACTGAAAATATAAAAATTGACCCTGTTGTAAAATCTATAATGCAAGTCAACATTTTTTTTAACTTTGTACCTTCTGACAATAATACAAATCTTTCAGCCTTCAAATATCCACTCCTTTTACACATAACTCACTAACATTTAAACTGCTTGAAAAGAACAGATAAACACATCAAAGGTTCAAAAAGCTGACGAGGCTACATTACCTAATGTATGTCATACTTACTGGTATTTTAAAATCTCAGCGTCTATAGTTTTCTATTGTACACTCAATAAACTGGTCAAATACAGCTCTCAGCACATTTCCAGCTGACTCTTTTGTTAGAACACGCTGCTTTTCCTTTCTAGATAAACCCAGATGATTCTTTATTAAAATTCCTTAAAATTTACTTTTAACTTAGTATTTTAACTGCCTTTTTTTTTGTTATCCACTTAAGCATTTACTCCTGATGTACAGTAATGAATTCTTTCTTCATTTGCCTGACCTCTCTGTGTCTGTGTCTGACTTTTGTGTCTGAAATTAAATGTCCGTATTGTATGGTTTTCTTTTGATTATATGCATATGATATTTAACACAACTCTAGGTCAACATTCTAAGAACTAATTAAGATATAGTATACAACAATGAGATATACTTGCATGTAAGCAAATTACAGCATACCAACACCCCACTGTACTGATACATTAAATTCGTTCTCACCAGTACTCTTCATTACCATTAAATGTTAGATTTTTCTTTCCTTTTTTGCGTATGAGTTTGGCTCCCATACCTCATCTCATCACCATTACAGACACATACATACACAGCTTACACAGACCCAAACTCCAGCTTATTGTACAATCTACGCCTACTCATCCATACCACCAAAGTCCTTGTATTTTATGCACCAGCAAAGCAAACGCTGAGCTGCCTCCCACCAGGCAGCATCACAGAACCGGTGCTGAACCCCTCTGCTGAGCTTTGACCCTGCACCTGTTTTGTTCCTCTGCCAGAAAGTAAGACAAAAGGGAACAGAGAAAAGATTTTTAATGGTACTTCCTGAGTCACTTCAGCCACCCAGACCACACTGTGGACTTCAAATCCCCACCTAGGATTACTTGATCTTCTCCCTTTGCTGGAAGGGAGACTGGGTTCTACAGCAGGGAGAACTGGTTTGGTTCTTGAATCCAATTAATGAGCCACTGGGCGAAGGTTCATCGTACAGCTTTCAGTAGAAATATATTTGTGCATAACTTGTGTCTGAATTAAAAAGTTTTCACAATTAGAGAGTCAATGTTTAGGGATACGTATACAGCCATTAGAAATCCTGTAGGTATCCAGACTAATATTTTCTGCACACCGCTGAAGTTTACTGTAAGAAAGCGCACTGGTGATCTCTGTCCCCATTCAAATTTTTTCAAACTAATGACCTCCTCTGAATTTATATTTTGTCTTGAAAAACTGGGAGATAAGTGGTGTAGGCTGACTGCAGATGTACATCTCTGCCAATACAATTTATTCTATTACAGTCCTACTCATCTTGTCACATTGCACCAGTATCTCTGATTTTTGCAGCACATGCCTGGCTCCTTCTCACACATTATCGCACTTCATATGCCAGCAAATTTTGTAACAACTGACTGAAAGGTGAATAGTATGTATTTGGCATATACAAAATATATACTAACACATTTACTTTTCGTTACACCATGAGGCTTGACATGCATTTTATTTAATCAAAATCCTTAATCATTTTTTTTTCCATATTTAGGCAGGGTTATTTCCTTCATTGTATTCATAGTATTAGTAGTAGCATTAATTGCTAGCCAGCAGTTCAAATACTAACGGAATCTTTCCCCATTGCTATGTATTTTGTAAAGATTATAGCCTTACAGTACATTTTTAAACCTTTAATTTTTTTTAAAAGGCTTATGTAAATATTCTCCCCCAAAACCTTTATTATTGCAGAGACTATTATTAGGTAACATCTTACAGGAAGGGTCGTCACCCTCACAGTGATTAGATTCCACTGTGATTACTTTAAACTTATTGTACTATGAAATTAAATAAGGCTATATTTTAAATAGCTGTATGAAAGAGGAATTTTCCTTCTAAGATTATAAATGGTGATATCTTTTACCAATTATCTGCTCAGACCCACAGTCGATGACCCTTAAACCCAAGATTTTCTATCCACTGTATGTTAAAATAAAATTTATGCATTTTACAATTCTTGTTCTCTAAGATGTTAAAAGCAGCAATCAAGATTGGAGTCCCATTGTTAGATACTATATAAGCCCATTAACTGGGATTCCACTTAGCTAAGTTTAAAGGTTACAAACCTATTCTAAACTCATTGCTATCAAAGGAGACACATTCAGATGAATTATCATTCATTGCCTCTATCTTAGCAACCTATTTTATGCAATATTATTTTACATATCAAAACCAGGAGGCAGACTTGTGATTTTTAGAAGCAACTCTCAATAGAAAGCATAATTGGAACAGGAAATTTTAACTCCTCCATCAATGTTTATGATAGGAACAGGGTATCTCACACACATTCTACCAAAGTCTCAGAATATATTTTTTTGCTGCATAGAAGAAATTAGGAAGGGAGCACAACACTGTTCATTTAATTCTGCCTTTCAAGGAGCAACTCATGGTAAAATTGAAAATGAAATGTGTCTCTATGAAAGCAATCAAAAAAACCCAACAGAACATGCTTTAAAGATGGGGGGAAAGCATCCCTTTTCTACAGAAAGTGGAAACAAAGGTGTAGAAAAAAGAATAATTACAAAGGAATAGCATAAATTTGTAGGCTTAAAATCACTAAGGGTAAAGAATTAAATGAGCTGAAAGAAGAAAGGAGCCTAAAAGGCATAAGGAAATAGTTCAGTTAAAAAATGGGAAAAGAAAGCAAAGGAAAGTGTACTTCAGTTACTTAACAGTATACTTACTTACAACAAAAAAACTATGATTTTTTGTCACGCGACAGAGAGAAGGCTGAAGGGCTCAGTACCTTATTTGCACCAGCCTTCACAAGAAAGGATAATTCATGATCAAACGCTTAATTAAATAAATTTTAATGATGGGTTAGGACCGCAAAGCGGAATACAGGGAGAATATTATATGAGATATAGACAGTGGATGTGTGCAAGAAGGTAACGTAGAATGAAGTTCCCTTAGACTAACCAAGACAGTCTGTAAACCAATAGTGACTATCTTCATGAACTCATTCATACAGGGCAGAAGAAATCTCAGTAGCCTAAGAAAAATAAGCATAACACCTATATTTATATCAGACAAAAAGAAGGATCCAGCAATTGTTGAGCACTTGGTCTAATTTCCACAGCCAAAATAATGCCAGAGGAAATTATGATAGATTCACTTTGAAACTACCTATACAATGATGAAATGATAAACACCTAGCCAGGATTTTAAAGAGTAAATTTTGTTACATTGATCCAACGTGGGTTTTTTTGACAAAATGCCTGACCTACCAGCCATGGGAAAAGTAACAGAAGTGTTATATCTTAATTTTATTGAGGCTTTTGATGCACTCCCGAAAACAGTCTCAGCTAGGAAATACAGTCTACATCAACAATGTCTGATTGGCATCCCATGAGTCAGACGCATTCTCCCAAAGCAATGTGTCCATTCATCAGCAGGTTTTCTAAGGAACGTGTGATTTTTGGGTTTGGAGTTGTTTTTTTTTGCAGACATGGGAATAAATCTGCCACATTTATGTGCAGCAGGAATGCAGCAGTATTTAGGTCAGTTTATTACAGCACACCATATCATGGCATACGCTTTTTTAGATTCTGTGAGGGGCAAGAAAAATGGGGCCGCACCGTGATTCCTAACCCTTCCAGAGCACCAAAGAATACAGTTTATATTCCCTGGGGTGGCTCTGCAGAAATTAGCCTCCACTGGAGAAGCTTAGTGCCAACTGGAT
Source organism: Anarhynchus alexandrinus (assembly GCA_008711295.1). Taxonomy (NCBI): domain Eukaryota; kingdom Metazoa; phylum Chordata; class Aves; order Charadriiformes; family Charadriidae; genus Anarhynchus; species Anarhynchus alexandrinus. The sequence continues at coordinate 2,087,474 of VUYV01000069.1, forward strand.
GATTACTAAGTTGTAGGAAGACCCAGAGATATTGTCCAGTTATATAAAGCTCCCTAATGCATTCCATAGTATCTGGGTTACCTGTTGTTCCACTATCTTTAATATTTCAGCTAATGTAAAGTGCTCTTTGGAGTTATGCTCAGCCCCTAGAAAAACTGGATGGGTAAAAGACTCTGAGTGCTGGCTTAGTTCTTCTTAGCATTTTTACTCTGAAAACAGGAGATGGAATAGAGAGCACTCTAATGACATTTGCTGAGGAAACAAAATTGTGATGGGTTGTAAACACTTTGAAGAGAAATATCAGATTTTTAAATCATTCTATTACATTTTACAGATGGTCTAAAAATTTTCACCATGAGATTTATTGAAAAATACTGTCTTTAGGAAGGAGTACTTGAATAACATTTCTGCAACCATTTTGCAGCAAAGATTTCGGTCATTATAGCTGATCACAAACAAAATATAAGATAATGTTGATCAAAAAAAAAGACAAATATATTTGAGAGATGTAATACAGAGATGTGTTAAGACATAGGAAATGGAAAAATAATTTCTTCTTCTATCAGTTGCTGAGGTCCCAGCTGTAGTATCACAGTGAACTGAAGAAAAAGAGAAATCTCCTCATGAGAATCTGTGAAAGAGCAAACGAGTGATACTAGGTTTCAAAAACAGATGTAGATCTCAGTGCAGGTAAAGCAATGCTGCTGGGAGAGGGAAAAAACCACAACAACCTGTACTAATTTTATGCACATGTGGATGGGCTCCGGTCTAACTGGAACCACACAGTAAAGGTATAATTGGGAAAATTATTGGTAGTTTGCACAAAGGTCAGCTCAATGTCTATTAGCAGTCAAATCCAATGTCACTCATTGTAAGGAATAGAGGAGAAAAAACAGAAATAGTCATTCAGTTATTATACAAAACTGTGGTGTATCTCCTTTTGAATACTGTGTGCAGTTTTAATATAGTTGCCTAATACGACAGAACTTGATAGAGAATGAAAATTGCACAGTAAAACTGATAAAGGTTTAGAGAAAAGCAATATATTTGTTAAGCAGACTTGGATTATTCAGCCTGGGAAAGAGATAATTGGGCAGAAGAGAGTGATGAGGAACAAAAAATTATGAACAGAACAGAGAAGGGAAATAGGGAACTACTTTTCCAATGGACAATGTAAGAAACATCAAATAAAAAGTGATTGGTAAGTTCAAAACTAACTGGTTCTTTAAACAGTGCACCAGGAAGCTTCAGAACTGCTTTCACAGGGTGTTGTGGATGCTACAAGTTTCAGGGATTTTGAAAAGTGATCAAACTTCTGGAAGAAAAGTCTAGTGAAAAATTTATTCAAAGACATCATCAAACTCAAGATGCTGCTCAAGCTAAGAGAATATTCTGGAGAAGTGTCCCTATGCACCTGCCTTCTTTTCAGATTCCCCTCTGATGTGGTAGAGTAATCCTGATAAATAAGATCTGTCAGGAAAAATAGAAGGCCGCTGGCTTTTTTAGTCCGGAAAAATTAGACATAAAAACTGCAGTACTGTATGAAGTTCTTTAGAAGGAACAATGATCAATTTTTCCAACAACTTTAGAAGCAAAAGAAAAGAATTGCTTAATTCTCACTAACATAATTTAATATAATGAATTATTATGACAAATATTCTGGTCATATAGATAGCAAGACACTGGAATAGTCTTTCTAGAGAGGTTGTAGGATAGCTTTCAGCAAGGTTTAGAAGAATAAGACAGACAAACATTTGTACGAATATAGTTGATTTTTCTTCTTTGCAAGAAAACTGATTAGACCATTCTCCCAGCTTCACTTCTATTTTATGACTACAATTTCCACCAGAGTAGACAAAAAAATTAAAGATGTATTTCAAGAAAAGGTGCCCCTTTAATGAAAAAACACTTCAAAGTTAATTAAATTAATTAAGTAAAGGTTTGAGACAACACGTAATTGTGCTTCATTCTTTCAAAGAATGTAATGAACAGAATGGAAAGTTTTATAAGTAACATGTTCTGGCAGTTTTTTATCATTTAAAATCTATTAGATAGGAAGAGAAAGGTAGCCTGAGTGATGGAAAATTAAATATGAGCATAAAACTGCGCCTCAGTGGATGAGTATTAGCAGAAGGTCACCTCTCGAATAAAGAGAGAATGAGCCCATATATAAACTCCTGTTAACTTGTACAAAGTCCATTTTGTGAATAAATATAGCGTGCCTCAGATTCCAAGACTATTCAGGCAGTGCTTTTCAGTCAACAAGAACTCCAAACAATACCAAAAAAAATAAACCATAAAGCATTTTTCAGCATTAATCAAATCTATTTTTTTAATGGGAGAAAACAAAGAAATACCAGTTTTGTTAATCAAGATGCTAAGCTCAAAACTTTCCACTTTGTTTAGAATAAAGCTTCAAAACATGAGGCAAAGTGAGGTCCCTCCAGAAGTAGTGTTCTCTTTTCAGAGTGGGAATAGATGCACTTCCAACAACTTCCTGCTGCAACCCTATTGTTATCGGAAGGTTTGCCCATTAACTGAATCCCTCTTTATCTTCCTTTTTTATCTAACTTTGTCTTCTCTGTATGGAGTGGGATGAGGGATAAAGATCTGACTTCCTCTGGTGACTGCTGCTGTAGCAGACTAGTGAAGCACGATGCCAGGGTATGTTAAACCACTACTTTTATTCTGTTTATCCTTGGATAACTGTTTTCAAAAAGGATGCAGTGCAAAGGAAAAAAAAATGTACAAAAATAACTTTTACAAAGAGTAATTGTCTTTCTCATCATCACAGGGCTGGTCTTACAAGTTTCCAAATCACTAAATTAAAAGTAGAACTTGGTGAGAGCTAAAACACATACACACACAAAAGGTAACTGAGTAGATTAACCCGTACAGCAATGAAATCGAGGTCAGGTTTAATAACCTTCAAATTGCAGCTGACACAATGAATATTAAGCTAGTCAACCATGAGAAATGCCTTCATGAAGCCAAAACAATTTCGTTTTTTAAGAAGATACATTACAACATACTGATGTTTATGTGATCTTTCCCTGTACAAATGTGTTTTACTGTTTCCAGCAAACTCGTCACAGATAATTAACAGTGGCTCTCTAGCAGCAATATTTGTAAATACTAAAATAATCTATCAAGAAGGCCTAAGTTAGGTATTTTTTTCCAGCACAGATTTTTACCAAAAGATGAGGAGAGGAGGAATGAAAGGAAGGAAGGTAATTACTTTCCCTCTAAAATGTAATTGGAAGAAGACTTCTAGTAAACTGAGAGTTAGAGAGAATTATCTTCTGAAAGTACTATGGAGTAAAATTTCCCACAGAAAACAGTAAGCAAAGAAAGGTCTTCGTTAACCATTTTCTAAATTCAACACATTTTAATCATGTTTTCTTTATCCTACGTAGACAATATATTCTTTGGAATATATATATAGGTACACAGTACTCCTTACAAAAAAATATAATAAAACGTAGCACTGAACTTTTTCTGGGAGGAGAACTGGCCTGATAATCTGTGGTTTACACAGTTCAGTCATACCATGTTAAGAAATTTGTTGGAAAAGGACGCAGAAAGATGATGACTGTTCTCTATGCTGACACCTTGTATAATACAATAAATATTCAAGAAATATAATACCTGAGAAAAAGTTGCTTCACATAAAATTGCTTCAAACAGTAACTACTGAAACCCAGGTAACTGAGTCGGGGGCGGGGGGGCAGTCCCATCCTCCCCACCCCCCCATAACACATCCCATTCTAGGATTTCTACTTTGGATTTCATACCCCAACAGACTGTGCCCACCTGATAATTTTCGTAGAGATTTCATAGAATTGTACATTCTTACAGGATACTGTGACTGCTCCACAAATATTTCTCTGCCTATGCAGACTGGCAACCTGCTGTAGCTGACCCTGCATGGGCAGGGAAGCTGGACTAGATGATCTCCAGAGGTCCCTTCCAACCTCACCCATCATTGTGATTCTCTGATAATTCAGTCCTATGAGCTCGTGAATGGGCTTGGAAGAGATTTATTAAAAATATTCAGATTTGAAAAAATGTCCCAATCTTTGCTTCCCTTAAAGACCAGACAGAAGACATGCTATTGTTCTAACCATATTCCCTCTTCTCCTCCCCTAGGAATTTTAGGAAAAGGAAATTATGTTAAACAAAACAAAAACAACAAAAAAAATCCACTGTTCAAAATGGATTAAAGCCTCATTAAGTAGCGTCCGGGACTGATGTTTTCAGTCAGAATGATTTATGAATTTTGTTTGCTTTGTGCTGTACACCAGCAAACAAAAAAACTGCTCTGGAACCATTCCCTGTGGGAAAAAATGTATGCAGAATGAGTTCAATTTTAAGACTCTCAGGCTGCATTTAACAACAAAACTATGTAAAAATATCAGTTAATTTTCATTTCATCTTAATTGAAATAGTATGATGTAATTATTCATACTTACTGAAGTATGTATGTTCTGCCCTACATTATCTTCACTAGTTTTTGATGTTTTGCCAGACTGATAAATTTGAAAGCAAAGAATTTTCAGAAAGCTTGTTAACTAAGCAAGTGGTTTCATAAATAAATCTGGGTTTTTACATACAGCAATATGCATCAGATCTATCTGATGTCTACTATTCCAGCATTGCCTGTGAATTGATAAAGGTAATGCTAGCTCTTTAAATATTTTTATGCTTTTTATATAGCAGGTGTTCTTATGTCATCCATAAACCAACTTCAAAATCAAAATATTGTCCTCAGCTTTTCTCCTACATGTAATGCTAAAATAAAGAAAATGTTAAAGGAGTACTTGTCTTAATTGTAAAAAATACCACCTACTGTACAAAGAATCAATACTGTGTATCTTAAAAAAATAATTCACACATGAATATGCACTATCTTAAAATTGTATACTTTTACTTGAACACCACAAGTATGTTCTGTTAATGTGAACAATATGCATGGTGTGCAAGTAGACAGTATTCTGTTTTGGAAGACTGATCAAAGAAATGGCTATCCAAAGAGATATTTGCTATTTAGAATCCAATTTATCTGGCCATTAACATACAAAAATTCAGCTTAAAATCATCCCTGAAGCTACCTTTAATTNGACTAGATGATCTCCAGAGGTCCCTTCCAACCTCACCCATCATTGTGATTCTCTGATAATTCAGTCCTATGAGCTCGTGAATGGGCTTGGAAGAGATTTATTAAAAATATTCAGATTTGAAAAAATGTCCCAATCTTTGCTTCCCTTAAAGACCAGACAGAAGACATGCTATTGTTCTAACCATATTCCCTCTTCTCCTCCCCTAGGAATTTTAGGAAAAGGAAATTATGTTAAACAAAACAAAAACAACAAAAAAAATCCACTGTTCAAAATGGATTAAAGCCTCATTAAGTAGCGTCCGGGACTGATGTTTTCAGTCAGAATGATTTATGAATTTTGTTTGCTTTGTGCTGTACACCAGCAAACAAAAAAACTGCTCTGGAACCATTCCCTGTGGGAAAAAAAATGTATGCAGAATGAGTTCAATTTTAAGACTCTCAGGATGCATTTAACAACAAAGCTATGTAAAAAATATCACTTAATTTTCATTTCATCTTAATTGAAATAGTATGATGTAATTATTCATACTTACTGAAGTATGTATGTTCTGCCCTACATTATCTTCACTAGTTTTTGATGTTTTGCCAGACTGATAAATTTGAAAGCAAAGAATTTTCAGAAAGCTTGTTAACTAAGCAAGTGGTTTCATAAATAAATCTGGGTTTTACATACAGGAATATGCATCAGATCTATCTGATGTCTACTATTCCAGCATTGCCTGTGAATTGATAAAGGTAATGCTAGCTCTTTAAATATTTTTATGCTTTTTATATAGCAGGTGTTCTTATGTCATCCATAAACCAACTTCAAAATCAAAATATTGTCCTCAGCTTTTCTCCTACATGTAATGCTAAAATAAAGAAAATGTTAAAGGAGTACTTGTCTTAATTGTAAAAAATACCACCTACTGTACAAAGAATCAATACTGTGTATCTTAAAAAAATAATTCACACATGAATATGCACTATCTTAAAATTGTATACTTTTACTTGAACACCACAAGTATGTTCTGTTAATGTGAACAATATGCATGGTGTGCAAGTAGACAGTATTCTGTTTTGGAAGACTGATCAAAGAAATGGCTATCCAAAGAGATATTTGCTATTTAGAATCCAATTTATCTGGCCATTAATATACAAAAATTCAGCTTAAAATCATCCCTGAAGCTACCTTTAATTTTGACTGTTCTGATAACTCTAATATTCTTTACCAGAAGTCTCATGTCTTATAAGCCAACAATTAAATACAAAAAGAATGGTATTGTTATCATCTCATGCAAAATGTACCTATTCATTTGAAAAAGGTCTAAGAAACTGGTGACATGATTCATATACATATGCTGGTGACATGATTCATCGCATTCTACCTTTTGCAATTAGGCTGGATCTACATTATTTCTGAGAGATAATTGTCTATCCCCTTTCTTAAAAACCTCTAAGTATTGCTGTTATGGGGAGGTTAAACTTCTTTCTATAAATGATTACCTTGAAAGATTGTATGAGTTTGGAACCAGGTTTAAAGAGGTAGCTGAAAGAGTAATTATAAAAGTACTAACTAGATAGCTGCTCGGCATTATACAAGGAAACACAGTTTGTATTCTGTTGTTTATAGAGAGGAAAGTTGGGGGTTTTTGTTAAGAAATGCTGCAATAATAAACACTACTGTATAGCGTTTGATGGACAGCTTTTCTGGGAAGTAGACGAATGCACCTTAAATTAATACAAAGATTTTATATTTTGCATATGTAAACATCATAATTATATGTCTAATTAGGCATGCAACCATGCTTTTAAACTATAACAGGTGATACCTAACAGCAATAGAATAGTGGCATACTTAAATAACAGCCTAGAGAGAACTGGATGAGCCAGAGGCACCGGCATCTATTTAAATATGCTATGCCATTTTCAACATAATTAGTTATCTAATTGCAAACCCAAACTTAGTCAATGCATTTGCGCATGTAATTAATTACAGTTTGTTTAAAAGCACTTCATTGGTAGTGCTTTATTTTCATTTCCTGCAAATCACATTACCAATGGATAGATTTGATTTTCAAAAACAACAGAGAGAAATATATAAAATGAAGAAAGGCATTAAATATAAGAAGGCACTCTAGGGTAATATATCATTAGTGCTATCTAGAACTTCAGAAACACACCTTTTTTTTCTGAAACTATTTTAACTATTTCAAGCTGCAATACATCTAAATGCTAACAGTTATTTGTTAAAAGACTCTAAGCTTTCTATGTAAACAGAGCATTAATTATATAGGTCACATTCACATTGTAAACTTCATGCAGGCAGGTAATCATGACCAAATAAAACCCTTATTTACTGGTATTTATTATTTGTGTCATACTAGCATCCAGAATCTCTACCAGCAGATCTGGAATTACTATGACAGCTTTTCTATCATTATGTCCCAAGAGGTTTACAATCAAAATATGAAAGTTGCACTGGCTGCAAATCAGTATGCAAGCATACAAAGAAACAAGGAGCAATACAAAAGCATCTTCTGTAAAGTTGCAAATATTATAAAGATTGTCACAAGCGGATAAGCAACTGGATTTACAGAGGTTTATCTTTCTTCTTTTTTCCTTTTTTTTTTTTTTGTGAGAAACATCAAAGCAACTAGACAGTATTTACTCGAATTATTAAATTACTGGTCAGGGAAATTCTTCCTCAGGCTGAGAAGAGGCAGAAGCCAAGTTCTGTGTACTACAAGACAATGCAGAAAATAATAAAGGACTGAAAACAAAGAAAGAACTGAGTCTTGAGAATGATCTTGTGCGACTTGTGTGTGACAAGACGATTTATGGGTGGACCCAAAGAAACAGAGATGACAAGATAAATCTATAAGCAAGAAGAGTCCAAGTCCCCTCTCTAACATCCCCTCCCCAAAAAAGTGTATTTAAGTTTGTAAAGACCAGAGAAGTCAGAGCTACAGTAGTCAAGTCTAAAGCCTTTACTAGACTTCTGAAGAGACACAGATCCCACACACACATTGCAAAGCTATAAAATATCCTTTGTGATGAGAGCCTACAAGGCATAATTGTAGCCTGATATGAGGACTGACAAAATCATGCAGTGGATTTTGGCATGTTGACCCGAGTAAGATGAAACACAACCAGAGACAGTGTGACACACACCGAGAAAGGAAATTGCGAGACCAGCCTGAATGTAGGGCAAATAAGAGCCCTGGAATCACAGAATCACACAATCATGCAATGGTCAGGGTTGGAAGGGACCTCTGGCGATCATCTAGTCCAACCTCTCTGCCAGAGCAGGCTCACCTAGAGCAGGTTGCACAGGATGGCATGCAGGTGGGTTTTGAATGTCTCCAGAGTCAGAGACTCCATGAATGGATGTCAAATCTTGAATAGGTGTTAAATGAGAGCTGCTGATTACACATCCACAAGGAGGTGTCAGGGAGGCAGAACACGATTTTACTTTGGGCAGTTGGAAGAAGATCTGGAATACAGATAACGCTGTCCTGCAATTATACAAATGACGTCACCTTAGCTAAACTTAATGATGGCAACAGCACAATATATACCCAGAACCCTGGAAAAATGTTTAAGAAAACTTACTTACGCAGAGCATCAGGTCACAACTTAAAGCTGATTCAGTGATGGGGGGGGAAAAAACCACAAAACCCTCAAAAAACTTGGATTTTATACTAGACACAAGTTTTGAATGCACGGAAGAAAATAAACTATAGCTGATAGATGAAGCAAGATAAGAACAGAATAATGGTCTTGAAATTTGGCTAGCGAGACTTTGCTGAGAAAAGTTGCAGGAAAAATGGGCAAATCAAACTGAAGAGTGCCTATGACAGAAGCGCAGGCCAGGGACATGAGACACTGATCATAAAAAAAAAAGTTCCGTTGTTTTATAGGTCCGAAAAGAGATTAAGCGAAATGAGATGTGTTAGAAAGACAGTTGGGATCAAGGACAAGTTTCTTTAAGACAAACAAGAATAATGAGTCAGACTGAGGGCAAAGAGCCAGATAAACAGGATTAAAAATTCAGAAGATTAAATAAAAGAGGATGAAGAATAAAAATTCATGAAAGAGCAGAGATGACAGAGAAATACAATTGACAAAAAAATGTTGCATCTGTGACTACAGGAAGAAGGAGAAAAAGTTGTAGGAGAAGAATAGGAGGTAGTAAGAAGGAAAAGGAGGGAACCAGGAATCACCTTTATCCCATGGAAACCATTGTATTTGCACAAAAACTAATAGAGTTGAGAGAAGAATCATATACATGTATAGAATTAATGGAAATGTTTATATTTAATTTTGTGAAACCTTTAAAGGCAGAAAAATCTTGAAATGTATTTATCTTCCAATGGTTTATCATTGTCTCTTTTAAAAAAGTGGTGGAGTGACTGGGGGGAGTGTAGAGCTGCTAGGAGTTACTAACAGCATAAAAGAAGGGATATTACTAGACAGAGAGATGTGATGCGATCGCACGGTCAATTAGGCCTTGTGTTCAGTGCACAACGTGCCCTTTCCCATTAACACTATTACTTTTTATAATGATTATTGTCCAGAAGGAATTTTCACTGAGCTCCTTCTCCAACAGCACCCACGACAAAGGAAGAAAAGGGACAGTGCCTAAGTGAAACAATTGGCACACAAAATCTCTAGGGAAAGAGGGAAAGTAAGAGATACACCGGTTCAGAAAATGTTCAAATAGCTTAACTTTTTCTCTTCTCTCTCTTGCCTGGAGAAGTGCTTTTCATGTATGCATGTAAAAGCACTGAAACTCTTCTAAATAGCTGTGCTCCCTCCTCCTCCTCCTCCCAGGTAGGAAAAGAAAATAAAATTTATTGGCTGCAGCAGACTTTAATTCCATTCTATCTTGTCATTTTTACTGTAGGAGTTGCTGCAGCTTTGTCTTCAATGCGACTGGACTCCTTTTGAACTCTCCTTAAAATGGCAGTTATGGCAGTAGACAACCCTGCTCTTCCAGCCATGGGTACCACCAGGCAACTGTGAACACAATTTTATGTACATATATACACACTCATATATAAAGTTATACACATGTAATTATACACATATAAAAGCGTATCTAATAATAAAATATATATTATATATTTTGTACTTACACATAGAATATATGTCTCTGTGTATATACATATGCTTTTATACAACAAAATCTCCATATATTGGGGACAAAATAAATAAGGGGAATTTAAGTTAGTAACTTGCTTCCCAAGATTATATCTAGACCCTCTTCAAATGGCTATCTCTGCACTGCCAACTGCAATCACTGAAAACTGATGAAAATGACTTTAAATACCATGACATTGTGAAAGGCTGTGATTGTGGAAAGAAATTACCTTATCTTGAGCCTTCTGGTCTCACTTTATTACCTTACTATGGGAGCTTATAACTGATGCAGCTCTGTATCCCCAAGTTTCAGTTTCCTCCGTGGTGCGTAGTATTTTAAGTTCTGGACTTCTAACTGTCCCATTAGTCTATTAAAATGAGATTCAGCCTAGTGCCAAACTATAGGTCTCAGGAACACTTCTTAGCTTCCAGATCACCCCTGGTCCATCCTAGTCCTACGTTAGTACAAGACTCACAAGTATATCCTATCATCGCCTTCCCTTCTTACCTTGGAAAAGAAAACCAAGTATACAAAGGCTAGAAAGGAAGCACAGCACAAACTACGCAGAATCAAAGACAAGGGGTGCATTAAGGTACATACATGCTAGGTAGATTAGACATCATTTCATTTCTAACTCTATATGCATTTCTGGAGCTCTGATCATTTTAATGGAGTCATGAGTTTCCTTCTAGAGAATAATTTTTAAGTCAAGTCATCTTGAAAGTACAGTCACAAGCAACATATCCATATTTTGTTTTCTCACCCAAAACCAGCACAGGATGGGACTAATCTCTCCACGTTAAATATCTATGCTATGGGCATTCACACTTAATCTAACAAACAAAAGTCTAATGAAATTTAATCACGTCTTCAAAAGTTTGTTTAACCTGTTATTACAGTCTTCCAGTGGCAGAAATACCACAACTTTCTTACATAAAAGAATATGTAGTACATAACAATCCTTTAGTTATCAAATTATTCCTAATATTTAATGCATAACCTTTAACAGTTTAACCCAATCTTTTCTTCTAATCTCGTGTCTTCTAAAGCTATGGGAAGCTGTTAATCATATCAATCCTGTAGCAAAATTTACATATGGAAAATTGTTATCAGATGTCCTCTATCAAGCTTATATTTTCTAAATGTTCTTGTTCCTTCAGCCTTCGCTCATCTATCCAGTTTTTGTGCACCTTTGAGGTGCACTCAATCAACCTGCTGTTCTGGCTGGGGCTTCTCCATTTCTTACTGAACAGAATAATTATCTACTATGTTCTAAAATCATGGTTTTGTTAAGTAATTAAATTTAGTTTCTGTAGAGCTATCATATTCCTGCTTGTTATTCACTTTATGTTGCACAAATTCCCCCCGCTACAATCTCTTTTCTTTTATTACAACTCCTAGCCAATTATCTTATACCTTACAATTTTCATGAAAAATGTGAAGTAAAAAGCACATGACAAACTACCTTATTGTCTCTGACAGGCTACCTATATTGGTGCCTCAGTACAGGAAAGACATGGTCTACTCTAAATTTGTATTTCTTTATTTGTTTATTTTAAGTGAAGTTGGATTTTTTACTGGATATTTTTTTATGGAGGTTCCTCGGAGAAAAGATTTGCCCCGTTCCACACCACAGACTGGGAAAAAATATTATATTCCTACTTTTTGTATTGTCAGATACTATTATACTTTGTTTTGTTTTGAATACCAAGTCACTGAGATGATATTGAATTTAGCATCTCCAATTCCAACAGGATTACTGATAACTGCACTGCAAAGAAGAAAAGCTCCATCTTATATAGATGTCAGTGCCATACATTCATCAGCTTACTGACAAGAAGTCCCCTAGTTTGAGGATCAAATCTATTTAATGTTCCCAGTGCAAAATCTTGCATCTGGATCTTTCATGTAGACAAACAATGCGTGAAATCACATACAGATTGGCAGTTCCCTATTGAACTTACATCTGGGAAGACTGATTTAAAATGATCATACCAACAAATATATGGAATATATCAGAGTCATATAAATTATGTGATTATCTAGTTCTTAAGAGGATACAGGTGGCTGAGAGATGTGTGGAACTAAAAAGTTTTCCAATACATTTGGTCAAATATGTTCTTATAGTTATTGTCATAGGCTATAGCATATTAGACATTAATAACAACATTAATTCACTTCTAGAAGTCAGTAGAAGCTGGTGCAAGAGCAATCTCAGACAGATATTACTACTAGCCTCTTAAACATACATTTTATCTCCCAGCACAATGCAGTATAAATCTTAGGAAAAAAAACCCATAGCTCTAAATGAAGTGAAATAAACATAAATTAACTACTTAACATATACTTCCCCCAGGCCAGAAACTCTAGAACTCTTTGGTTTAATTTATTTCTGTGCAGTTCCACTGTAATAAAATAGATGAGACGTGTAAAAAAATTACTTAACTCGAATATTGTATCAGGGAAGAGTCACTGATGTATTTGCAGATTTGCGACTGGGTTTTTCAAGATTACTGCTCAACATTTTTTTAAAGCAATGACCACAGAAAATAGAAGGTATTCGAAGACCAGCTATGAATTATTTACAGCTATATTAACTGTATATTATACAATCATATATTCAGTAACATATCAAAATCCTGAAACTACTGTTTCATAATATCTACATAAATCAAAGTATGTTGTCAAGACTCTCAAGAAAATTGTATTTGCTATTGCTTCTGCTACAGGCATTGCCCAAAACATGTAATACAGTGGTTGTGGAGATGCTCCATACTGTGACAAATCTCCAGAGCCTCTTCCAAAGAAGAGCAGAAAAATGACATCTGCACCTATTATTTTTAGTGAGTTGTGGAAATGTGTCAGGTTTTCAGTCCCTTATACTGTCACTGTAGCTGAGCTTTTCCATTTTCACAAGGACAAAATTACAAGTACTGTTCCTGGGAGCAGAGAAGAAACTGTGTTTGCAGCAGGACTAAGACAACACCAGCAGAGTTTTTGTCACTTAGATTTTACTGACTGGATGTAGTACTTAAATTTTTGTTTCTCAGAATATCCTTATGTCAGTATAATATGTGTCATCATTTCTAAGATAACTGGGCCATAATTTTTAAAAGCTAAAAGTGAGATTTTTCAAACCTGTACTGACATATCCTGATCAAATAACCTATGAAAGCCAATGACACCTCTCATCCAGGTGCCTATTCAGTAAGTGTCATTCAGAAATTCCAGTGCATTCAGTAATACAGAAATCTGATCCACAATTCACTCAACACAATGGAAAGACTTCCATTGATGTGATTTCAGACCAGGTTTTGATTAATATTTATATCAACAGCACTGAGAGATGTCCTTAGAAATGTTACGCTCACTCCTTGGCCTCCCGTGATCTGTGCATAAACCCATTTTTAGTTTTGCGGAGATTCTTTTCAGAAAAGATACTGATGACAATAGCATTGACGAGCTTGAAAGAGTTTTGTTAGGTGTTTTGTTTTCCAGAACTGACAAATGAAAGGAAGAGTTAATTATTTCTTTGCTGAAATGAGGAGAAACTGTCTTCTGCAAAACTAGACAGCTTATTTGCTTTCATAACTTTGTGGGTCAGAGTACGTGTTACACAAACCCCTGACTGGGTGATCAGAAATCCACTGAAGGTTTTAAAATTTAAAAAAAACAAACAACCACCTACTACATCATGTGTTCATTGAAAATCAGTGTGATTGTTACTATTAAAAAAGCTTGGAGAAAATGACAAAACACAAAGTTATTAATTTGGGGACTTAAGAGCTTTCCTAATTTTCTATCAGCCAATGTTCTCAGGAATTCTTATTAGCATCAAGCACATTAAATATTGCAACTTAACAATAATTTCCTGGTATTTATGTCTGTATACATTTGGTTTTCTTTAATTTTTGGTGATGGGTCCCTTCTTCCTTTTGACAGTCTGAATGTCTGGGTTACAGAACAGCCAGACAGAGCGTCATGATAATGTAGTTCTTAACTGGATTTTGTGTGTCTGAAGTCAGCTGGTTTTAAACTCACCCAGGGCCTTGGTCTGCTGCAGCCAATAATGTGGTACTAATGGGATTCTGATATTATGCTGATGTATGGTTTGGTGAGTCATGTAGTCAAGACTTAAAGAAACTTTTAAAACACCATTAAAAGTAACTGATGGTGATGTGGTTAGAAATTGAGATTCATTTTATTTTAAATATCCAAAGATGAGTATAATCAGAACACGGCTGAGGTGGAGTGGAGACACATCTGTGTGAAACTGGAACTCCATTCTATTTTGCAAACATGATTTCTTTTGTGAAGCTCCAATTTGAACCACAGCTTTTATTTTGGAATTAGAGATTCACACTGTATTGTGTCTTCCTTTGGGGACTAGACACCATTCGGTAGTAAGATCTTTATACCTAACTTAATTACAGTATCTGAAATGCTGACAGGGAATAAACATGACTAATGATTCTGATTATCTCTCAACTGCTGACGTATCCAACAATCTTTCTGCACAGAACCTTGCAGGGTGATCACAATTGATGATGATGTAGCAAATCACACTTGTACCTGTGCAATACTTTAAAATTGAGGTAAAAACTGAAAATAAAATAACTATGTCCAATTTAATCATGGGCAATTTCTGTGAAATGTCTCATTTTCAGAATAAGCGACACATTTCATTCTTTCTGCAGATCTACAGGGATGCAAATCCCGTTTTTAGAGATGTCCTGTTCATGACAGTACCTTTGTTGTATAACTTTACCAAACAAAGCCCAACAAGAGTGAAAGCAAAACAATTTGAGTTGTTCAACTTAATTTGGTTTCAAATTTGCATTTATTGCCAGCTGCTGTGACTGTCAGATAGAGAGTTTCAGGTACTTCAGAACACCAGCTTAGCAATCTTTCCTTGTTTTAAGAGACATGAAGTTTATTCCTCCAATCTGGTTCTATTTAATATAAGCAGAATTTGTCTCCAGTGAGTAACGGATGTTTTGAATTTCTTGTAATTAAAGTCAATGTGTTTAAGCATATATTATACACTTAATTTATATTTAGACTCAAACTTCAGTTGCCTGTAAAGTGACAACACAGAATCTAAGTTTGAATAGCTGAATCATGATTCATTTCAATGTATTTTTCAGTTCTGTTCCTCGCAGACCTATCTCATACCTCTTGATTCTTGACAAATTTGGCAGGGTTTTTTTTTCTTATTCATATAGACAACACTTACACATATATATAAATACATTGATATGAGTAGATATGTCTTTATATGTAGATATGTCTTTTTATATATATGTCTTTATATGTAGATATGTATGAGTAGATATGTCTTTATATGTATTCTCTATCCAAATTGAAAATCCATGTACACTATATAAAATATTTAGAAGTGCTTCTAAATTTAGCAAAAACAGAGCCTTCACACTTTCTGTCCTTACTGTAGACTGTCACAGCCAGTCTTCTATACAAATTTCTTCTCCAGAGCAAAGCAGCTCTCCCAGCATCACATGTTAAATAATGTCTACAAGACAATTATACTGGAAGCTGGCCACACACCTTGACATCAGGGATACTCTTCGATCATTAACCATTCTTCAAATATCAACCAGTAAGGATATTTAGGCGACAAGGAATAATTCAAATAGGTAATAAGGAATAATTCAAATATAAATAGCTTGCACTCATCACTGTTAAAGGTGTACTCCCTACACTCCGAAGATGTACACCACCCTTAAGCTAAGTTCACGTACATACAAGAAAATTCAAAGAACAATTTCTATACAGTAAATGACTCAAAGATTTAAACCCCAAAAGGTTGCTGGATGTTTGCCAAAACTTCAGCATGATATCCTTAATTGCTGCTTATGAACCAGCTAATTTGTTATGAAGAGTGACTCGTGTGCCTACACATAAGTGATTGGTGCTATTTTAGGTAGTCTACTGAGACATCCTCATGACAAGGGCAGCTATAACACAATGTTCAAGACAACTGTGCCTTTCTGAAACTGTAGCTTATAAGACCAGACAGGATAACTAGGACATCTAAAATGCCACTAGACAGGTATGTTTAAGCAACTGAATCTATAAAGCCTGTAAAACTTACGGTTTTCCTTTGGAAATTAAAGGTTGTACAGAAAGACTTTTTTAATTCATCACTCAATTTTCAATGGTCTATTATAGAAGACCTTGGATTCAAAAATTTCAAATACAAATTACATTATTTTCTTTCAGCACTGAATACACAACATGGAAAGTGCTCATAGCAGGAAACACTTTACTTCAACACCTAAAGAAATAGCCACTAAGAGAAGGAAAAAACATCCTTCGGCAACATATGCTAATGTCTTGCCCTTGTCCTGGCAACAAGTCAGCATCTAACAGTTAAGTACAGCAGAAAACAATTGAGCAGCTAAAAGATGAAACTTGACAGAAATTTCTTAAATTCTGGTAAAATTTCTTAAACTCTGGTAAAAGACAACTTTGGGCCAAAGAGTAGACGTCTAACATATCTTGGCATGTTCAAAATGATCTTCACATGCCTGTTTATGAAGGGGTAGTGTATACAGATCTGTAAATATTTCTAAAAGACTCCTCAAAATCTATTATGTACATCAAAGGACACACAGAAACAGAACACGATTACCTATTCAGAGGCTCTTACAGACTGACTTTAGCACTGGTACAAAGATGTATAGAGGATACATGATCATGGGGGGGATGAGGGCGGGTGGGGGAGAACAGAAACATAATTTCCTAAAACATTCCCTAAAAATCAAAAGAAAAGAAGGGGGATTATAGGATGAGTTACACTATACTGCACTATACTAGCTGATTAACTGTTGATGCAGGTATTTCTACTGTAAATGGTTAGTTCTGTCCATGCAAAATTTTTAACTCTTCACACTAAATAATGAGTCCCAAATAATCTACACAATGGTCTGGCTTTTCTTTTTCATCACCATCATAAAAATTCACATTAGCCATGGAAAAATGAAAGGTACAGATGTTGCCCTGTGCTTTAAGGTTTGTAACACTGAGGGCTTTCCCTATACGGTCCTGTAACCTTTCATTTGTCGCACTGAAGTCTGCTTTTGACTTTGTAGTCTTTCACTTACATGCCCCAAGGCTGCTGTGGCAATTCTTTTACCTTGTTCTCCCAAATGTTCTTGTTCTCATGGCCTTGTGTCACCGAATTGCAAGACTTTGATATGTCTCTGATTTTGGGTTTCTTGTGGGAACGGATTATGACTGATGTTTAAGTCACCCTTTCTCCTCCTGCCCCTCTTTAACCTCTCACTTCATATCTTTTGGTTTATAACTTTGTGGTCAGGAATATGCAGAGTTTAGTAGATAACATTAGTAGATAATTATTATTTAAATTGCCCAGAAGCAATATCCAGAAATACACATGCACAGAGCTTCACAACCAGTTAAAAGAGTGCAACATCTGCACCCAACCAGTGTGCTGCAGTCAGCACCATCAGTGCTAAGGTGTACGAGAAACCATCGGGGAGACCAAGTTGGTCCTGTTGTAACTGTATAGTCAGTGTGGGAAGTGTTCAGGGGAATAACTTTGGCACCGGAGAAAACGATGGGAAGAGTAGTCTTGCCCGGAGATATCCCAGTCTCTTCCTTTCCAGCTGGCCACTGGTGCAGCTTTCTCTTCTATTTCTTTGTCTCACTCTCTTTTTTTAATTTTTTTTTCTTTTTAATTTCAAAGAAACTTTTTTTTTTCATTAAGAGTATGTATACCATCAGCTATGGACCTCACAGCTAAGTCTGTCTGCTTAGCCTTTGAGCAACAGAGAGAATAATCCAGATGTTAAGAAGCCTTTTACAAAAATCACTAGACATGTTTGCAACACTCCTGATATACCTGCTATTTTTGCCTATGTTCGGACAATCTCAAGCATGAATGATGGAAAGAAGATTAAGGATGCTACTAATTACAATAGTCAAACAGTTTAAGTCTATATGGCCCAGCCAGAAGGAAAGTAATTACAAAAAATTCAATATTAACTATACTTTTATATTCTCTGGAAAAGCGAGTATTTGAATTGACAGAGGGAAACAGTTTGGTTTAAAAGTCCTCAGGCATTTGCAATTACTTCAAAAATTGACCCAAATTTTCAGATTCTATGTAGCTGAGATCCCAAAAGAACATATCTGAAGCTGATCTAACTGAACCTGTTCAAACATCATCAAAATTTCCCAGCAGAAGACAAGATTTAGTGATCTCTCAGTAATCTGTCAGGAAACTAAAGCTATCTTTAAGGAAATACAGAAACTCAACCTAAGAAGAAACATCCTAACAGGTTTATCACATCTCTCAAATAATTCAAAATGTTCAAGATTTTTTAGATAAATAGTTTGAGGAAACATAAAAGCGAAAACAAACACTGCAGCCACACATCAGAAAGCACTTTCAACTATCAAAATCTGACAATGTAAAAACATGTCGTTGAATTTTGTCTTCATATGGAGGGCAATATAGCAGTTCACTAATTCCTGTAATTGCCTTCCTTATGAAGACAAAATTTAGCCCTCTTCTATCCCATGTGAGAGAGCACTTGATAGAGACCAGCAAGCACTCCATATTAACCTCTCTCTCATTGCAAAGAAAGTAGAAGTAACATCAGCCGCATAAAACTTACAGGAATGAAAAATATTCCGGTACCTAAAAATTCTTTATGTCATTTTTGCCCTTTTCTTGTCATAAATTGGGCTCAAAGAGTTAATTGTGCTGAAATAAACATTAGCATAATGCCTAAGGATACAATTTTTTACCTGGCTATGGAGTGTTGGCAGCATACACGCTGAACCTAAACTGTAGAATAACTCATTAGGAAATATGCAATAGCTGTGGCAAGATTTACTACAAATATGCTTGAAGTGTTTTTAAAAATTAATATTATGCTGCTACGCTTGGCTTAATTAGCTTTCTTCTTCATTTACAAAGCATATCTGTCTGGTTTATGAACTTAGTCTCTATTCCCCATTCTTGAAAACCTGTTTAATTAAAGTTTTAAGTACTGCATAAGCTTTAGAAACAGTAGAAGGACTTTTATTACTAGAAATCTAAATCCTTATTTTAAATATGATCATACCTACATATACTATATTGGAAATATAACAAGACATGCTCCATAATATTCCTGAATAGACCCACGATACCGCTACTTTTAATTATACATGCCATCCATTTCCACAAGGTTGCATGTAGGCAATTTTGGGCTTTTTGCACAGAAAGTTGCACGAGCAGTGGAACTGTGATTAATTTAGCCAATCACCAAGTCAGTCCCCTGAAATCCATTAAAGGTCACCTTTCTTTTTTAGGTACGTACCTATTTCTAATCTGTTCATTGATTTCCTCATCCATTATTCTATTTTATCTCTTTTAGAGGTCCATCACTTATTAGACTCCCACTTCTACTCATAGGGCACTATGCTTTGGTTTTCAATTATAGCAAATCCTATCACAATCTTTTTCAGCATTTATCACTTGCTCCCATTCATGCTAGAATAAATGATTAAATAGTAATTTATTTTTGCTATATATACAAAATTGAAACCTAGTCATTAGAAATGCTATCTGGGATATACCTGAAGTCCTAGAAATACATGACATACAGTTTATCATAATATATTTTTGGCTGCATATTAAAAAGCTTGTGGCATAATGGTCAGCGAGCAGAAATTATTTGTGCAATCACTGCCAACAAACCACGGTAAAGCATAAAATATTTTTGGCTCCCCTATGCACAGATGCTGGAGACCCCGCTTAATGATTTGTTACCCATTACACCCAAAATACACTACAGTTTCATCACACAATTTACTTCACAGAAGCAGAATGTCAACAATAGTCAGTTCTATAATAATGAAAAAAGATAATAGTCATTTTCCCTCCTATTCTCATTTGAATCTCATAACCACTGGGGTGATCAATTTCCAAACCTTATTAGTTCTGCTACTGTGAACTATTGAGGCCCTCATTTCAAGATCAGTTTGCAGTGCACAACTACGCAGGCAATCTTTTTAAATGAGCAACTTACAATTAATATTTCTGCCAACACATATTTGCAAGCTTTACATAATAGCAAACACAATAATTTCAAAATTTTCAAATTAAAACATGGGCAGTTATTGCTTATGGCTGACAAACTGTGCTGTAAAATACGCACTGGCACTAAAGAACTTTGTCAGGCTGTAAACCTAGTGAGGAAAAGCAGCAAACAAATAGGAAACTTTACACTATTTTTCTAAATTAAAAATAAATAAATAAATAAAGCATCATCAGTTCATCCTGTGTATAATTTTTTATCCATTACGCCACTCAACAGAAAAATATGAAATGTATAAAATCAACTACAAATCTTTGAAGAAGTGACATTTTTTCTATTCTTTACATATGTTCTTATTCCAAAAAGTGTTTTAACCAGATTTGTATTTAGACGAAATTGGTCTATTTCCTTTAACATTAACAGAGCTAAGATGGTTCATACCAGCTGAGACTCTGATCCTATGAGAGTATGTTCAGATGATCGCAAATGGCAGTGGTGGTGCATTTTAAGAAGTTACTGTGCTTGAGCTGGAGTTGGTAAGCAGACATGTGGGCCCTGTCAGCTCACTGCAGTGCCAAGTACATGGTGTTCATTTAAGCTGCCTTCAGCAGTTCCAAAAGGGAGCCCAGGTGAAAGCATTGGCAAGATGAGCATTTAGGAAGAACGCTTTGGAGGCCAGCTATGCTTTTTTTCATATACAGCATCAAAAGCGATGCAACTGCTGTTGTTCCCTTACACATGAATGCAGATGCAAATTATTCTTCTTCATTAGACTGGAGTAGTATCATGCATGTGGTCAGCTTAATTGAATCACATGAGGGGGCAGCATCTCCAGCTGTGGGGGATGGAAGGAAGGAGGGACGAGTGCGCGTGTGTGTAGATATGGAAGGAGAGCAGAGAAAAGCAATACCTTTAAAAACCACCAACTCAGTCCCTTGCAGTTACCTGACCATTACTTAATTTGAAATGAACAGAGAGACTGCTTAATTCTTCATTCAGAAGAGACAAAGGAATACAGGGGAAAATAAAAAAAATAAAAAAAAATAAAAAAAAAGAAAAGTCATCATTTGGGACTCTGAAGCCAGGATAACGATGCAGGTAATGAAACAACCCCATACTGAGT
The DNA here is from genome assembly GCA_008711295.1 of Anarhynchus alexandrinus. Taxonomy (NCBI): domain Eukaryota; kingdom Metazoa; phylum Chordata; class Aves; order Charadriiformes; family Charadriidae; genus Anarhynchus; species Anarhynchus alexandrinus. The sequence goes on from VUYV01000069.1 coordinate 2,108,914, forward strand.
CTAGTTCGCAAGATAGTTTTCTACTTATTATTGGTAGGTGGATACAGCTCTTTCACTGTGTCATCAGCTGAGTTCAGCACCCTATATATATTCAAGTAAGATAGAGAGAGGACACTTGCACTGCTGTAAAATGAAATGACCAGTAAGATTTATTTACATTATTCAGAGTAGACTCTTCTGATTCAGCATGCGTTCCTTCAATTTGCAAACATAACGATATCCCTGATCCTAATACTGCTCAAGCTAATAAAACTTGCCCTTTCAGTATACAGGAGGAAAGTGTACAGAATTACTAGGTCCTGAACCTTGTTTGCCTTCCAGTACAACTATAAAAATATGCTGCTGACAACCACATGAACTTATTGTTCATTTTCTGAGAAAAGGAACCCAGGGAGTTCAGTTAATGGCTGTCCCACACACTTCTTATATGAGCATAAGCCTACGACACCGTCTTTCATCCTGACTTCCTCTTCTATAAAATGGGTTTAATACTATTTCCTTCCTCCTACCCCCATCTTTCTTCTTGTCATACTGAGCTTTTAATGCAATACATACAGATGAGCATCAGAGTTCACATGCAGCTCAACTTCTATGCAGAAACTCCTTAAGCAGCTATCTAAGCATTGAGAAGATGAAGTCCTAAACTGCTCAGGACAAAGACCGTTTTTACTAAATACATCCTTTTATTCCTAAGTATGGATTTCAGTGCCAAATTTCAGACCACCAATGACATTTGTATCCATAGCTTAGAAAGCAAAAATTCTGTGAAAATTAAAATACATGAAAGCATTTTATTAACTATTGGATTTTTTAAGTGTTAGTGCATTTTATTCACTTGCTGCTCACTTATTTTTAAAATTTTCATAAAGACAACCTATTGAGCTTCCCATTGAGATGATTATATTGTATGCATGTCTTTTCTAACCATCTGATGTCTTGGCAGCAAATCAACTTCCAGTGAAACAGAAATCAAACGTGTTTCTTTAAAGAAAAATGCTTACAAAAGACATTCTCTCTTAAATGAGATGAATACACTGCATTTGTTTAAGCTTCTAACAAAGACAACATTTCTCTAAATGTGGCGTAATGCATCTGAAATTCTGTATCAGATTGTCCTGGTTTCAGCTAAAACAGAACCAATTTTCTTTTCAGTAATTTTACTTTTCAGTAAAGCCTCTTCTAACTCTCTGAAATTAATGGCATATTCACAGAATCATAGCATAGTTCAGGTTGGAAGGGCCCTCAGTGGGTCTCTAGTCCAACCTCCTGCTGAAACCAGGGTTAGCTACATGATCAAGTGAGGTTGTTGAGGGCTTTATCCAGTCAGGCCTTGAACACCTCCAAGGATGGAGACCACAACTTCTCTGGCAACTGCCCCACAGCCTGACCATCCTCATGGAGAAAATTCTTCTGAGGTCTGAACCTCTCTTTGTTTCAAGTTATGCCCACTGCACCACTATGCCTGGTTCCACCTTCTTGCTAACCTCCCCATAGTTACTGGGGGCTTGCTGTTAAGTGACTTCTCTTCTCCAGGCTGAACAAGTCCCATNACTGTTAAGTGACCTCAAAGCCTTCTCTTCTCCAGGCTGAACAAGTCCCATTTCCCCAGCCTCTCCTGACCAGGCAAGTGCTGCAGCCCCTGACCAGCCTGAGGGCTTGGGGCCCTCTGCTGAACTTGTTCCAGACTACTGATGTCTTTCCTGCCCAAAACTGGACACAGAAGTCTATGTGTGGTCAATGACACAACGTTATTTTTCTTTTCCTAAAACAGCATTTGTGTGTATCACAGCCCTGTTCATAATGTTTGTGTTTAAAACCTATCAAAAGGCCTCAACATCCTAGAAAATAATTTCGTAGAAAAAAAGACCTGCCTATTAGTAGTATTATCCATTCCTGCACTGGTCTCTACTCGGTGTCTGGCACATGGAAACCAGTCAGGGGAAGTGAACTGGTGACCGTAAGTCTGCTGGATATTTGCACTGCAAAAGTCACATGCCCTCAGGTGCTGGTGTAAGCACAGTCCAGACAGGCCATGGTAATTCAACAGTACTTTTCCCAGCTCCTCTCCCAGATTTCTGTTCTCCATCCTTGTAGTTTTCAATGATAAAGACATAAAGTGCGTGTCTGCCTATTTTCTCTTAATTCTATAATATATATTAGCACAAGATAGAATGGTACTTCACACAGTTACAGCTAATGCTGGCAATAAGTGTCTGCAGATACACTCCCAGCATATACTGGCGTATACTTCATGATAACCATGGGCTGCGTGAGTACAGGGATCTACTGAACGCCATGAGAAATGTTACTCCAAGGTGCCTACAGAGCATTTTAAAAACTTCCCCACTGTTTATTACACTGGCAGATTAAAATAGTCTTTGAACACTACTGAGACTCGTTATGCATAGTATTCACAGATATGCCATCTTAAAAGACATGCTGCTTTTTGCATTTTAGAGTGCTGCTTCTCTAATTAAAGCAAAAATAAAATAAAAAAAAAGAAGAAAAAATGAAGAAATAATAACCCCTCCCTTTTTCCCTACTGTAGATGCAGCTGTCACTTGTGTCTTGGTTCAGATGCATACTAGTAGAGAGTAGTTGAGTATGTATTGCAATTGCAATTACATATTCAATTTTAATTCTTTTGGCTTTAGTCTGAATAGTAACTCTGTGAAAACTACTGTTATTGATGATCCCTCTTTTATTGTCTCTTTGTGTTGTGCAAATCAAACCTCCTCACTTCAGAGGTAATACGGTAAGTTGTTTCTTTTTTCTACAAGCTAACGCTGCAAATTCTGTACAATGTTAGAGAATCATATTACATTGTCTTTTTTCCTTTATTATTAAGAGTTGCAGAGGTCACACTGGGTCCACATTGTAACTCCATTCTTTTCAGTGAATTTAGACAAATGAAACCAACTGAAATATCAGAGAAATGGTATTGAACTACACGACCTTTTAGCAATCTTACTGCTGCTATCTGTACTCTTAAGAAGAAAATATGTCTTTAAAATGTTATGGACATTAAAGGAATTAAGACATTATTGCACAGAGCAATGAGTAAATACTGCTATAATATTAACATTCACACTTTCCCATGTGGGAAAAAAAAAGTAAAAAATAAGTCTGGAAAACCGTGTCCTTTAATTTTTTGCATTTTCGTATTTTTTGCCTTAATGAAAAATTATTTTACCCTGTATTTTCTGAAAAGATAGCACATTTGTACATTTTTTCCTGAAATTCAACTATCTGTTCTTATTCTTTCTGTCTCTTCATGCACCTTCCTCAAATATTAGGCAAACAAAATCTAATGCAAAGCAAAAACATTTCTCCATATTTTGTAATGAGAATGAAGAATGCCCAATTTTAGAAATCCAGCTTTGCAGACCTTCATTACTGGGCCTAAAGATCTACAGAACCTTAGAAATTCATTATGGATACAGAAAATCTTCATCCTGGCTTTGTCAGATTGTTTTTATAGCTTAAGGACTCTGTACCAATATACATTCCCATCATTTGCATTTACAGAAATGGAGTCCAGTCATGCAAGGATTCTGCATATGGAAATGGAATCAAAATCAATGGAAACTCTATTTAGGAGACTGGCAAGGATACGGTCAATGCTGAAGAGTCATGATAGAGCAGTATAGCTGTAACCTAACAAAAGCCTTCATTGGCTTAAAAAAATCCCATGTGTACTCAACAAAAAGTAGTGCAAAATATACTGCATAAATCCTATGAAATATGCATTCTGTGCACATGTCCAAAAATAAAAATATTTTGGAAGTTTTTCATATAAGGGGTAGTTTGACTGCCAGTACATCCTTTAGATACATAAAGTACAAAGACAGAACAATATGAAGATTGCAATTAATTAGTCAAAAGGAAAGATGTTCCAAAATTTGTAATCTCTGAGGAGAGTGCTGTGCTTCCGTAGAGTACAATCAGTTCTCAGTTCTGTCAATCCTACTAGCGTTCTTGTCAATGTGGATCCCCATACTCACAGATCTATACTCACAACCCAAAGACAAAGACAATGGACTTGGAAGAAGAAGGGAATAGGATGCAATTCCTGCCAGGTGGTTTCCCTGAAGATGTTCCATAGAGAGACATTCTTGTGCCACAACACTGGCAAAGTCTGCATTTTTCTGAAGGCTATTCTGCTTCCTACAGGCTGGCAGTAATTTTGTGGTATAATCTAAAACAAGTTGCTATCAAGAAGTAGGGTCTCTGCATGAAGACAGCTGTTTTGTTGGACAACCATCCTTGGTCCTCAGTGAAAAAAATAGCAGCCACAACTATCTGATGAAATTGAGCTAGCTCAGTGAAAAAAAAAAAAAAGAAACAGTAAGAAAACTTGTTGATTATCTTTTTCATACTGCCACCTGCTCTCTGAGGAAAAAAAAAAAAGAAAGCAACCAAACACCTGCATGGAATAGCGAACAGTTTGTTTGAAACTGAGAGTTCTCCAACAAGTGGACAGAATGACCAGATTTTGGTTATATTTTAAGGCAGTATGGGATCTTTGACTGGAAGAAATGTAACAACCTGCAAGAACTTGGCAACAGGAGTACATGAAGTTATACTGTGATTGCTGCATTTAATAGCTGCTGATAAGATTTATTTGTATTAATTCTCCACTCCTTTTTCAAACCCCTTTATATCTCTGCCCTTCCTAATGTTCTGTGTCAATCCTCAGAACACTGACTCCTAAATAGCCTAACAATATCCTTGGACAAAACTTCTTAAAATTAATTTTCCAAGGGGTCACAAATCATTCTTAAATCAGGTACAGTATTAAGAAGCAAACAATTATATGAAAGAAATAGAATTAGCACACCAAGGTCCTGCAGACCTGTGCAACTGTGACAGACAGAAAGAAAACAAATTAGTTCAGCAAGTTACTGAACAGACTTAATTTTAAATGTTACTAGTTTAATCCCAATTTCGGTTTACTTTGCATAAACCTTCATTTATTTGTGTTACTGGAAACATACCATAACTCATCTGTGATAGATTACTATAGATTTTTGAATTTCCACTCATGCATTTAAGATAAATGAGTTTTAATAAGTTTAATTTCAAGTTATTCAAAGTGTTTTATAATACCAACATTAATTTTTAACAAATTAGATTATATTGACTTTAACAGAAAGCCTCCTTTGGAAGAATTATAATTTAAACAGTCTTCACAAACCGTTGTAATGATTTCCTACTTAAAGTTAATTCTCCTGTTAATCCATGGAAGACAAAACTAAACCTGATCTATGGGAGCTACTCTTTGCAATATTGTCTATATACAAGCTGACCTACAGATTCGTTCTCAAGGGCTAAATGGTGATTTTCTGTCTATTCTTTAAATCCCTTTGAGAAGGATCTTCTACTAGCTTATCCAAATTAAATTGCCTGTTATAGGTTTGTGGAATGTATTACATGCTTCCAGGGATTTACACACTACCAAAATCACTTCACCTGGACTACCAACTAGACTGGAAACAAGAACACAAAGTTGAAATGCCAGAATTTTTATTCAGTGAGATCATAGCGTTTTTCAATCCCTCAGAGCATATTTTAAAAGGTGAAGTACTGTGTTGTCCATAATGTCTGACTATCTGAAAAATGCAAAATAAAAGGCTGAAATGGACCCATTATAGATCTCTCACCTACATTCCTTTTCAAAAACTAAAAGTCAGTCATTATTATTTTCAAAATGTCACAATTTTTATCTTATTTAATGCTTTCAGAAATGAAGAACTGAAAACCAGGATTTTTCTGCTGTGGAGCCATAACACCTGAACTCAAGTGAAAATATAAGGAACGTTTCCTGTGGTATTAATGGCTCTGCCTATTTGATCTTTCATTACCTTCAATAATTAATAAATAGTAAAATGCTAACTAAGTTATTTTAATTGATAACATGAGAAAACACGGCAGTCTTGTGGCTAATTATCCCTAATCATGCAGCAAACAGATCGACTAAAGATAACTCATTCATCTATGAAACCATAACTACAGACTCGCGGATCATATTGTCTATCACCTATCTCATGGAGCACTACATGAAAATACCTTCCAACCCACAATTATTTGCAAACCTTTCTTCACAACAGAAACTGGAAGACTCACCACTGAAAGCATGTATGAATTAATTCTGTCACATGACATCAAGCAAAATTTGCAGAGCAACAGATAGACTTTGTACATGGCACTGACCTTCCAGATAAAATGTCCAACACAACACAGCTCTCTGTATAACCACCATCTCTCCGCAAAACCACTGTACCCACAAACAGCCCCATAAGTGCTAGAACCCCACCATATCTAACTCATGACTCCCACTTTTCTGTACCCTGGAACTGAAATAACTGCTCTGTAGTGCGACCTCAGGAAGAAGGAAGTCTTATTGATCTACAGAGCAGAAGTGGGGGGTTTAGCATACAGGCACATATACTCCACTTCAAAGACTTGATATTGGGAATGAGGATGTTCAAATGTTCCTTAAAGGTCAGTATATATTAGTTTTGCATCATATTTCACCCGTACCAAAAAAGAGTCAGAACAATAGGGAAGAGTCCCACACTTTCAGACACAGTTTTGTACATGACCCATGTTACTTTCAATGTAATTCAGAGCATCATTGTATGCTGATCAGGAATAATTCAATATATAGAAATATACAGACATAAAACCTTAAGATATCAAAACCAATTCTTTTTTGTTTGTAATAAAGACTGTCTTCAGACATCAAACAGGAGTCAAAATCTTCTATTTATGTTTTCTATATATGCTTTCAGTTACCAATTGTCTGTTTCAGTCACAAATATCCCAGTCACATACCTGCTCGCAGTATCATTACAAATACATATTGTAGAAAAATCTTGCCAGTTTTGCTGTTTTATCTTATTATCTAAGCTTTTGCTTTACCCTAGTGCTATGAAAAGTGGCAAGTATTACTTACATTTCCTACACAGACACAACTAAGGGACAATAATACGTAATAAAAACTTAACAAGTTATAAGAGTCCAATAATTTATTCTGTAGCTAAAAACTACTTTCTACAGTTAAAACAAATGGCTCTGGGACAATTTTCATGTGTTCAAATAGAAAAAAATGTACATCTGAGCTATTGAGATTAATATTTCTATCAATAAATTAATCTAACCTGTTTTACTAAAGACAAATGAGGATCATTGTACAGTCTTTTGTACCCATGAGTGATTCACTAACCTACAGGCTCATCAGTATTCTGCACACACTCTCATGGCTATTATGCCCAACACCTTTGTCCATTTGCCCAAGAACACCCACAGAAGTTAATGAAAAGTTCAGAGTCTTAAGGCATTTGAATGTACAGCATAATTGATTTCCTACAGCTGGAATTTAAGTTATTAAATGTCTTTCATATTATCAAAAACTACATTCAGTTTCAAAAATTCAGACAAATATGATAATAATATAGGACAGTGAAAAATAACCCTTGAAGTTGCCTTATATTGCTGTCTCTTTTTGACATTGCTATAGAAATGAGTGAGAAATACTGAATCATGAACACCAGTCTTATCACTTATATGAATTACAGCACTAATATCAACTATATCAAGGAATAAGTACCTTCTTAAGGACGTAGATCTATAAAAGGAATAACTCAGTAGCACACACTACTCCTATGTTTTTAGTTCTTTAAAGTGATAGCTAGTTTTAGCTGTAGATGTCCATAGTTTTTGGACATGAAATTATCTTCTTCATGTCTGTTATTTTGCTTCAACAGAAAATTCAAAACTTATTTTAATTTCTCAAACTGAGATGATTTGGAATTTTTCAATAAAACAGAATTTATATCAACTGCAAGAGCAAAAAGAAAAAAAAAGACGGAGACATATTCCTTAGTGCCCAAAAGCCCACCAGTGCTGCTCTTAACTAGGGCTTATTGAGACCATACTCACCACTTGATTTGAATTGCAGGTGCCAAGTACCTCTTCAGTATTCACTACACCAGAGCAAGAATCATTATCTAAATGAATTGAGTCTCAGTCTGCCATATTGTCTGAGAGCTCCCAGGGTCATTCATATCTTAGTGTGGGAAACTAGGGATTTACCCTCCCGGCTCTATGCCAATTCCATTCTGTACCTGGGAAAAAGAAACCCTTTCAAACAAGCATTTTCATCAAAATGTGTTCCCACAAAAACTTTTGATTTACATCTACTAGTGATTTATTTCCAACCAGCCCCAGAAGGAAGGTCTATCTGTCAGAATAAACCAAGTCGTGAAGCACTCTAGAGTCTGCTCTTGCTACAATTTTATTTTTTTTTTTAGAATAATTTACTCCAAATCAGTTCCACCGTATTCCCTACAGAGTCCTATACACTGCAGTGAACACAGTCATCTATGAGGATTCTTNCTATGAGGGTTCTTTGTCTCAAAAATAAATAAAATAAAATAAAATAAATTTTTTAAATCCCTCAAATCTGAAACAAATTAAACAACCTCAACCTCTAAAAACCCCTACTTTTATTTGCCAACCACAGTATGAAACAGCAGCTGGACTCCCTAAATGAAAAATCACAGCCCTGTATTCGTATATAAAAAATCCTGTACAATTACCTGCCTTGATGCATGACAGAGATATTCTGAGAAACAAGCATTATTTGCACCCATGTACCTTTCATGAGAGAGTGAGCAGTTTTGTGTAGCATTTCTCCTCTCATTAAAAAGGAGACAAGTACAATGCTGACATCCCTGTTAAGAATAGATAGAAAGAAAATACTAGAAAGTTCTCGTTGTCTAGGATACTGATTTAAAATCCACTGAAATGCTGCACTATTCCTATAAAGACTCAGAGACTAAGGCTTAAAATACTTACTTGATAATGTCTCCTTCAAGAGCAATCACTCGTTTAATGATCTTCTGTTCAGGGTTTCTAGGAGACCTGAGACAGGGGATAAGGTTATACAGTCAGTAATGTTCCCATTGTTTTAAGAAAATGAAAAGAAATTCCACAAAGAAATAGACACTATTAAAGTCATTAGGAGATTCCATGTTCTCCTTGACATAGCATCAATCACGGTGTTCCACCCTGACGTGAAGCTACTGTAATCATTCTCATTGCAAACCATCATTGAAAAGCAGATGCTGAAAAATGACCTGCTTACAAACACCACAATAATCAACATACCTTTCATGAAAAATACATTCCACAACTTTCAAAGTAGAATGTCCCACTACCAATGAAAAGGGAACCTTTGCAAACAGATTAATGTATTAAAACCTGAATTCCCCATCAAATATTAACATCATATTGTGTTTAAACATTTATGTCATTCACGCTGTGGAAAAAAAATCTCCCTATGCTATATTAATATCTATCACTAATTTAGGTAAATCTTGCCTAGGTAATTGTGGAAGTTTAAAAAAAGTTGTAAACTTTTCTGAAAGTTTCAGCTTTATCCAAAGCTTCTTAATGCAATATTATTATTATATGTTATTTTCCTATAGGCACGTTTTATTGAGTGGATTCTGATCATGCATTACATAGTATTATGAGAAAGTAAAGGTGAACTTGCATATCTAGCCTGAGTACTCTAATTTCCTGGATGTATATTAATAGATAGGACTATTAGAAGTGTTATTCTACCATAGTTTTGACTGGTTAATGTGCACCATAAAATTTCATTCCTTTCTATATACTTTACCGCTTTTTTTTCATTCTTCACTTTAAGTCATTTAACTATGCTAACTTAGTAGAGTGTTTTCACATTATTTAAAAAAATATTTTTTATTTGCTGCTTGTATATAGGAAAGTCAGTGAATGAACAAATAGGTTTGATTTTCTGCTGATGCTGGGTTCTGTATATTAGACTCCAAGTACAGACGGCCAGACATGCAGTCGCAAAAGCTTTGGATTACAGTTTTCATGCCTAAAAACATCAACCATGCCATCCTCAAAACAGAGCGGTACCTTTGAGCTCGTCTCTGGTCAACTGGTAGCACACCAGGATTACATTTCCTTAAAAAGCAAAGCTGAGATGAGTCTGGATGAAAAACTTCGCACTGCTGCATGAGTAAAGGCATTTGCAGTTCACTTTCAGTTCCAAAGTTAAAAAGAAAAATAGTTTCAGGCTTATTCAATTTTTTTTAATATGAAGCCAAAAAAAGTATTCTGAACATTTTAAAATTGCTTTGGGGTTTTTTGTGTGGTACAATATATTTAAAATATATTGATATTTCAATGTAATGAAACAAAATTCAAGAAGCGTAATTTTGAATTTCAAAATATCAAGTAGTTTCATTTTGCAGCTTACCAAGCCTAAGAATGCTATTTTCACAAAGCAGTTGTGGAGCAGTGAACATCAATAAGGACCATACTTTGATTCCCTAATCATCACTGGAATTTTCAAATCATATAATTTACAGTAATAATTTATTTAGCATTAATTTTACCCAAAGAGTCACACAATCCAGTTCAGGCTTGTCTTTCATGCTCTTTATCAGGCTGAGAATGCACATTTTTATAACATTTTACATGTCAGTCTTGGGAGGAATTAATCAAGCTTTAGATGCTCATATGATTCAAATATCTGGACTATCCGCAGCACTTTCTGATGCTGCTCCCTAGCAGGCTTCAATGCACACTCATTCGAACACTGACCACCTCTCTTTCTCAATCAGAGCACAGTCTAAGAAAGAACAACACGCCCTTATCATTACAAGCCATTATAAATAAAAAACATTTGCAAAAATTACTTTACTGTTGATCGATTTCATTTTTAATTCATTTAGGCTCAGATTGCAATATTTTCATGTAAAATTTGAGTCATGGAAATAATAATATGCAATGCATGTGACAAACTGTGCATTTCTCAAAGACTAAATGAAAACAAATTTTAAGTTTACTCTTTCAAAATTGTGTTCTGGTTTAACACCTTACTTTCAAAGGTTCTTTGAAATTCCCCACGAAAGCAAATTCTCACTTGATTAGTGTGTATACCTTGTAATGTAATTACTGAAGTCTCCCTTAATTTGCTTTCCTTGTGAAAAACACTCTAATGACCTCAACTAAATATCACTCTAAATCTGAAAGATGAGTATTTGTTCGAAGAGTGTTTACTTTTCTGCCAATACTGACATATTTAACCAAAACACATGATTTAGCAGATAGACGCCAAGGAATCCCTTATAGATAGTTATCATAAATATATTATAAATATATTTTTAATATTTGAAGCTGGAATAGTTTAAAAATAAACTTTATCCTAATGTTCTGATTATAATTCATGACAATGGCAAAGGACTGGTAAGAGAGGGAGCAGCAGACTCAAACTGGCCAATAACATGGGCACTTTTAAAACAAGGATTTTCAAGAGAAGGGCAGAATGTTTCATTCAAAAGCCACAGTGATTGAATAGGAGGTAAGAGACTAGTTCTGAAGTGATGGATAGTGATGCCTTCCTGCAAGGTTTTTAGTGTAACTCTGGGATTTCATCGATTATGGAAATCAAAAAACCACACAGATATAGGCAATTTCTGTCTGAAATTTTGCAGCAGGTATAGAACAAATTAAACAACCAAGGAGAAAAAAAACCCAAAACATTGCAACCAGTAACTGTTTAGTACTTCTCTCTCCCTGATATCAGTGAGGTAACAAACGATAATCTTTGAAAATGGGATTTGCTCAAAACAGGAGGAAATAGAAAAACAAAAGAAACTGTTTGCACCTCTCCTAAATTACACTGTGTTTTTTCAGTCTCCTTTTATGAAAGGTCTTATTCAGGCATGTTAATTTTAAGTGCTATTGTGTGGGAAAAGATGAGATTCCTTACACACAATGAAAATATTTTGTCTTCCAAAGTTGTCACTCAGAAAATATAAAGATCATTAATATGAATTAATAATAACCATCCATACATTTGCCAGCTGGACCCATATCTGATGTTTCATAGGGCAGCCACCAGTCTTTGACGATTTTCTAAATCGGCCTCTCAAAAAGTTAAGATTACATTTTGCTCAGTAAAAATACCTCCTTGTCTACATATAACCATTTTTCACTATGCATGAATTAGAGACATCAGTGCAAGTAGAAAGAGAATGACTACGAAAATCTCAAGCACATTACAAATATTAATGCACAAGTAGCAGCTAGCAGCACATCAGGACCGCACTAGGAAAAACATCTCTGGGAAATAAATCCACTTCTTAAATGCAGACTGAATTCTACTCCACTCATAGTCACTTTTCCTTTTTCCATGAAGAAAAATGGAAAACACACAAGTCTAGCAGTGTGTCCCTCAAGCCATCAAGTTTGAGGATAACTCATTGTTACCAATTTCTTTTTAAACAGCAGTATTCTTTGTTCAAGCACCTCGGGAGAATGACCATTGTATAATACAAAAAGAAAGCAATGGCCTGTGTAGCGTCCAAAACTGATAAATATTTTTGATTTTATCTGTCAAAACAATTCTTTAAACTTCACCTACAGATCACTTGACGGCTGGCTGAACAAAAGAGCAACATCCTCTCTGTCTGAAATACCTTCTGATAATGGGACATTTCACTCTGCCCTAGCAACAATTTCTAATTTGTTCCAAACTTTAAGCTTATGCACAGTGCAATGCAGAAACCCCAGCCTCATGCACAAAGACATGAATCAAGATGTCGAAATCCAGATTCAGAGTTTTAAGACAAACAACTTATGAAGGGAAAATTAGACACTTGGTATGTATTTGTTTGTGGCTTTCCAGATGCAGCCTTAGCAACTCAGCGTAAGCAACCTGCCACAATTAGCTGCTGGTAATAATCATAGCTCCTTCTCCAAAACCTATATGTTCGTCTTATTCTCTATTGACTTTCAGCTCTCTAGTCCTCATCCACACACAGCTGTCATTAAAAACCAGTGAGCAATTCCACCATAGTAAAAGAAGAAAAACAAGTGCTTGTATTATCAGGACATCATTAACTTTGGATTAAAGCCTCTCACGTTTGGTCATTTGTTTGAAAAGGAATCAAGAGAGTTAGGTTAAGTAGAGGTGAAGGCAGATCACCCCAGTGGTTAGGGCAGATTCAAATTCCTTATTCATCCACAGCAAGTAGTTCAAGATGCAATATTCTAACCTCCAGCCTGTGCATTATTCTGGGGCACTTCTCCCTTTATCCAATTGATAATGCAGAAAAAAAAATGCAGACTACACAGGAACCCTCCTCTCCCTACACACACATTTAGTTCTAAAGTTAAAAGATATGCTTTAGCGGAAGAGCTGTAAAGAGTTCAATTTCCTTTTTTTTAAAAAAGAAAAAAAAAAAGCTTTTCAGACCTACAGACATACTGCATGTTGTCATGGAGAGAAAATATTGAGAGGATGGAGACTGATCAGATAGCTTCAGTTGGGTTTTATCAGTGATGCATCCCCAAAACCACCGTCTGAAATAAACTAATAATTGACAAGTTCATAAGAAGAGTTAGTTTCTTGAGGAGGGACAGAATAATAGTTGAATTTCTATTAGAAAGTGACACTTTGTTCTATTTCAGGAAAGCACTAATAACCTTTCCTAGTTATCACCTCAATATCACTCCTCCAACAAAAAAGAAACATTTATTTATGTTTTTATTTTTAATTATATGCTCTTACAAAAAGCATACATACATACACACACACACACATGTTTATATACACACACATAGATTTATACAAGCATCCATTCTTCTGTGTTGAACCCCGTGTTGAAGAGTATGGGATTGCAGTACTACAAAACACATTTGCCAGGAAAGACAGGAGGAACCATACAGCCAGCAGGAAAATCCACTGTTTAGCAAGTTACTCTCGGATAAAAATGGTGACAATTCTCTGAAGGCTTTCTCTTTTCCTTATTGAGCAAACGAGTCACAATATTGCTCCTAAACTTTTCCTTTTCCATCATTTCAATTATTTATTTACTTTAATGGATATCGCTTAGCACAATTTTAAATAACTGCTCCATAAGCTAACTACCATTTGATCAATCATGAAATTTTCATATTATTCCCAGTTGTTTTTATGTGTTATTTGACCCTTCTTTCATTCTTTGAGTTGTCTAACTATATTCTGCTCAAGAGTGCCCACAGCAAATCATGCTTAAGAGCTTGAAACCAAAGATTCTACAGGCTTTTGTAGAGAGAGAGTGCTTTTTAGGCTATATCCTAAGATCCCAGGAAGATAAGTGAAGGAAGACAGTTGATTCATTTCTAGTCTCCAACAGGATATATTAACATGTATCCCCAAACGCTATGTGATATTATTCCCTGCTGAGCATGGAGTCTCTATAATAAATCAAAAAAAAGTAACCTACCAATCCTGGATAATGATCAAACAAAATGTTTGATGCTTAGACACACAGCAGACACACCAAAACCAATTATATTTTTCACCAGATATTATCACAATAGCTATCACAAAAAGAAGAAAGAAATTAGACCTGAATAACGGTGAAGTCCAACTAAGTAAACGCTACAACATACAATAATTTTTTATTTTCTTTTTCCTTGCACGAGCACTCAGATTTTCTGGGTGCATGCTTCAGAAAAAGACGGTAAGACCTTATACTGTGAACTCATAATGAATAAGTCGCTAATATGTTTCAAACAGATAGCTTGAATTAGACACTTTGATGATCTACATACGCTTAATGCTATCCATCCATTACCGTAGTCAACCTGCATGGGTTTTGTGCTCACTTTTGAAAATTACTGCAATTTGGATACTAACCAAGCATTTTCTAGAACAGGATAAATAACAAATAGCAAGTTGCAGTGAAAAGTGCAAGTGAAAAGTTTTCACTGTTTATATGTATATATCTATATGTAGTATATATATAGTATATTACTGCTTGCACATGGCTTCACTTTTCATGAGACAGAAGAAAGATGTTTAGGCGCAGCTGGAAGTTTGCATTCAGATTATTCTCTGTTTACTTCAGATTGAGTTTTCTGCGATTTGATGGTCACCTACAACTGCAGCAATGAACACTGTGTTGTTACAGCATGAACAGACTGAAGTAATGAATGCCATCTTTTTTAGAAACATTACTTCTGTTTTATTTATGCTGTTAATGCCAGATACCAAGGATTTAACTCCATAAAACAAGATAAGGGGGAGCTTTTGAGATCTTAGTCTAACACTCTGATCCAAAGCCATTCAATCAGTGACCTCTTCATTTCCCGAAACTAATTTCTGTCTGATCGAAAATTACAATGTAGTTACGTAGTTACAGTTTACACTTCTGGGAATTCCCAGAATTGCTACAGGATGAAAAATTAGTTGTTTATCTCCTTCTTGAGCCTTTTGGGGATCCGGAAAATAGCCACAGCAGTAACTAAAATGTAGATGGAGTCCAGAATAAATGGCATTAATATACCTACAGGATTGGGAAGCTCAAAGTACAGTTTTGGTGGCTTTACTTTTAAAACATTCTTGGAGGAAGAGGAAATAGAGAGGCAATGGAGATATCTCATCCTTATTTTCTGCCTTGCTTAATCAGATAAACAAGGAGTTTTACATGGCTGCATCATACACCAGATAAAGATGTTGACCCTCAAAACAAGTTTTGTGCCCTTGGCCTATGACGAAGGAGCTTCCTGTTGCCACCGTAGTAGTTGATGCTCAAACTCTGTACAGTGGGAACTATGTAGCAATATCCATTCCTTCATCCCTCCCAGTACTATGGCTATAGTAAAACAGACCCGACATATCCAACTCTAAATGTTGTATAAGAACGCAAATTTACTTAATATATGCATGTATTTTCTAAACCAAAACATTTTTAATCTGTTCATTTCACCTTTTTCCCAGTCCATAACTTCTATCTAAATTCCATACTTTATGCAGATAATGAATCTCATAATAAACATAACATTCATCTAATCACATCACAGGTTCTGAAACAATTTCTGTGTTGTGGAAAATAACTCATAATATAATAGTGGAGGAAAAAAAAAAACCGACCACACTTATTTTATTCTTTTTTGCTGTCATTCCTGTTGTAAATTTCTATTGTATAGAATTTCTGCGTTAAATGTATCCAGTAACCAGGTCCAATATCTGTGTTCAGTTTGGACCCACCAGTACAAGAAAGGTATTGACAATTGGAAAAAATGAGGGACCACCAAAATAATAGTAACAGAAGAGTAATGTAACAGCAGTGGCTAAGGAAAGTGGGTTTGTGCAGATAAGAGATGAGACAAAGACTGTAATTGCTATTGTTATCTATCTAACTGGTGATTACAGATTCAGACTTTTCAGAGAGGTGCATAGCAGAAGGAGGGAAGGAAACAGCATCAGTTGCAGTAAGAGAAATTCCAGTTGGATACCAGAAATATTTTCAAACTGCATGAGGTTAAGCAGTGGTGCAGATTGCCCAGAAAGACCGGGAATCGCAGAAATACTCAGAGCTCAACTGGACAAGGCTCTGAGCAGACTAACCCCACTTCAGAGTTGACTCTGCCTTGAGTTGAGTGGTTGGTAAGACTAAATAATCACCAGAGGTGCCTTACAACATGAATTATTTTTCACTTCTATCTATGCACAGTCTTTAGTCTTATTGAGATATATGAAGAATTATGATCTTGATACCTTAAAAACCAACATATTTCATCTGGGATGCAGGCTCCAATGCCAGAAGAGACCGTACTGTTCACCTTAATTAAATGCTGTAGCCCACAGATATAATTTTTTTCTTTTCATTCTGAGTGACAATGAGTCTAACATGCAGAGAAATTACTCCAAAGTTTAATTATCCTTGCTATTAGGAAATTGCATCTGCATTCAAAATTGAATTTAACCAACTTCAATTTCATGCCTTCTCCTCCAAGGCAGAAAAACTCTCAACATCTTATTTCTTCTTCATGCAGAAATATTTAGACACAACAGTTCTTAAATTTCTCTTGGATTCATCAGCTA
Organism: Anarhynchus alexandrinus; assembly: GCA_008711295.1. Classification (NCBI taxonomy): domain Eukaryota; kingdom Metazoa; phylum Chordata; class Aves; order Charadriiformes; family Charadriidae; genus Anarhynchus; species Anarhynchus alexandrinus. Next base: position 2,125,838 of record VUYV01000069.1, read on the forward strand.
GAAGTCCTTAAACTTCTCACTGTACAGTTAGTTTTCCAATTCCAGGTCCACTTTTGTGACCATACTTCAAACTTCCTCCAACGCTTCCATTTTCTTCTTGGCATGAAGACATGCAAAACCAGTACTATTCAGTTTGGATTATTATTACACTTAATAATAAATTAAGTAGAGTAACCTGGTATTATTATGCTGGCTTAATGCAAAATCTCTTTCCTATTTCCCAATATTCCATTTATTTTGTATATTCAGGCAAAAACCTCATCCTTTTCATCCTAGGAGCTGATGTCAAAAGGATACAAAAAGTGACATCTAAACTGTTCTCTGAGTAAACTGCTTGCTAAAACAGTTGACCAATACAGTTTTGACTACTACTTGCACTGCACATTCTGTAAAGCATGTTTTAGGACAGTAACCATGTGATTCAGGTCATGCAGTAATGATTTGGCCACCTTATTATTTATTGCCCTGTCTATCTCTGTATCGTTTGCAAGCTTAACAAATGATTACGAAGCCAATTGACAAAATCCAAATTGCTTTGGATCACAAAGCAATCTGCTGGAAATATTACCATTCACAGATGTCTCCCCAACCATATCTACATCTTCACTGTTGAAATGAACTGTTTATAATCTGTCTAATGTGTCCCACATTAATTCCATAAAAGGCAAGTTCCTAGGTCAGGATATTATGTGGTAACAAAAAGAATTCTGGAAGAAACAAAATATGCTATACTGTGGCCTTTATCAAAATTATATTTATATAGCTGTTTTGTAATTTTATTGATAAAACCTACCAGATTTGCCTCACAAAACCTATTTCTGAATTGATGGACCTTAACCATATTTTAGCATCTACTGGCAGAATGCGAAATAAACTATGTGATCATTTTGCTCAGAGAAGACACTCCTAAGGCCTTTCTCTTTGTTTTAAATCCTGGAAATTTATTCCAAGTTTTGAAGTAATTTGCATTTTCTCCTTTGTCTTTCTTCCCCTTCAACTGCTAAAGAGGCATTTTCCAAATGGTATTCCATACTGCAAAACCTGTTTGAGTCCATGCTCGCCTGTCAGTAGCAATGTTTGACCCAGTTTTGACCTTAAATAGTGTTATAACTTTAAAGAAAGTGACATAGATTAGCATTTTTTTTTTTCAAACAGAAATATTATGCAGAAATTGTATGTAATTATGACAATGTTAGCAGATAATGAGAGCAACACAAAACGTTCTTCAGTTGCTTCTGGATCCCCTCTGGGCTAAGTTTGAGGAAGCAGGCCTCGGTCCTAATACTGGTTTAGTGAACCGTTCTGAACATTCACCATTTTTCATCCATAATTTACAAAATAAGTACTTGAAGACAGCAGTTGCACCAACTGGTTAGGCATAAGTTCCAGTGATGCTTGATTTGCTCAGCAGCGCCAGTGGAAAATATGTACAAAGATATAATTAAACATATGAGGAAAACTGTATTTCTAATAACATCCTGTAATTCTTAATTTAACTCCACATTACATTAGCATTTCTTAGTGATACCTCTGTTAAAAAGCAAAATCATGCACTGCCAAAAAACTATTTTGTGTTTACTGAAAGTAGTGTTTTATAATAATTACAGATTGCAAGCATGCACTGTTGGAAAGGTAGTATTTCATTTTTATTAAATTTTAAACTGTTTGCGCATAACCTGAAACAATGCTTCCCCTAAACTTCACGGGGAATTCTGAGCAATCTCTAAACAAAAATAACAATCTGAATATATCACCTGCATAAAGCCTCAGTAAAAGAGTCTCACACTTTGCTATATAGACATCGAATAATCAGAACATGTAAACAGTTTTCTCAAGCTCTGCAATTCTCGGATATCCATGCTTGTTCCTTCTCTCCCTTTCTCATGGGCCACCATTCCTTAGCTCCGCTCTACATTCTCATTTAGTGGAGTTTTCAAACAGAGCAGGAACATATCTCTCCAAGGATAACACATTCAGAAAAAAAATAGCTTCCATGGTAAATACTCATCCATAATGTATCTGCTGGTACCAGACGCTATTTAGTGGAAATCTACACTAAGACGAAGGAGTTGAAGGAAAAATAAAGATCTGCATACTTTCAAAGCAACTGAGCTTTCCCTGGTCTGTTTACAACATGCTATATAGTTGCAGCCTCATTGTTAGATGAAACATCAGTAGTAGCAGATTTCCTGCATTTTTCATAGATGTTGAAAGGTTATCGCAAATAATTTGGATCTTTGTCAGCAGATAACTATGGACTTTCCACAGTGGAAACTAGATGTATGATCCCTGTGTGACAAAATAAAGCAAGCCTTTCTAGACTTTGGAATCACCAATCAAAACTGTGCATCTGAAAAAATTTCAGAATTACATACAAGACAAAGTCAAGAAAAAGACAAAAAGAAAAAAAAAACCCACAAATACATCTCCCTAAGAAGAATTTTAAAATTTCAGCCAATTAGCTAAAGTGAGGCAAGGAAAAAATAATATTTTTTTTTAAAAGAGGAAAATTGAAAACTTATTAAAATGTTTCACTGTAGTAAAACTAATTGGTACTGCAAAACTGTATTTCAAGTCACTCTGAAAAATCTCAAAATGCTATAGTAACTCACAAGCACAGCTACTATTTTGAAGTAAAATCTCATTTAATTGGTTCTCAGCCTTCCAAGCTAACCACTTCGAGGTTAAACGACTCAGCCGCTTGTAATGCAGACTGTGTAATCACAATAGTTATGTGCACTTGACCTTCTTCCTGTTAACAGAGAGACTCAATTAATTACTTGCTGTTTTAACTGGCCATTTCACCTTATCTTCACCTTTTCCAAAAGGGTTGAAACACTCTATACCTTAACCTTTGACTTTGAAAGCATACATAGAAATATTTATCTACCAAATAGGAAGTTAGCACGATCTAGGAATGAGAGTATCTGGGCTTCTATGCTTAAATCAACAACAGTAACATATTCACTGTTTCATTAACCATTATGCTGTAGCATAGGAACCATATTTCATCTTTACTATAGCTGCCCAAATATTCTACTCTGCAATGGAAATAAAATATGACTGACTTCTGTTGCAACAGACAACAGAGGGAAAGGCACAGAAAACTGCAAAATGTAGTCAAATGCTTGAAAAGAATTCTCAGGTTGCCATATGGAATACTAGATAGAAATAATCTACTTAATATGTTAGTATGATTCTTAAAATTATGCTTATTTTTAAAGAATCGTACATGCTGCGAGATGCACTTCTATACGTTCTTTGATTCTGGGATTAGACCTGTGTTCAGTGGCAACTCCTCTAAGCATACAAAATTAAATAATCAGTTGCTGTCCTAAGATGCTAAATGTGACTACACACTGCACATTATGCAGCAATTTTCAATTATCTTACCTTTCTGATGGGGTTCCAGAAAACTTTTCCAGTTATATGACACCACCACAATTATTGAAAACATACTGATTGCATATTTAGATGTTAAAAATATCAGTGTCTTCAGAACCAAAATATTATCTCAAAAGAAATTCAGAAGTTAAGAAGCCTGAGTCTCACATTGTCTCTATTGGAGACCAAGTTTAGCATCTCAGATAGGAATAGCATAATATTTACGAAACAAAATTGTGAATCTGAAGAATCCAAAGTATTTGCCTATGTTTGAAACCACCTAAACTCTGTAAGCATATTGTTTTTTAAATTTTTCTAAATGCTACTTCAAGCACATGTTAAGAAAATCTCTTTTTTGATATTTCTGAGTAGCTTGATACATTCTTAAATTTAACCTCTACTACGGTCAAGAAACTAAGCCTTCTGGATGAGTTAAGTCTTTTATAGTCAGTGCACAGAAGGTAACAGACAATTAAAGTGGGATGAATGACTTTTTGGAGGAGAATCTCTCTCCTCCTTGACTACAAAGGAAGCCAGACATCATCTTAGTCTAGCCATCTTAATAATAAATGATTAAAGACAAACAGCTTAAAAATATTTTTTCATCTACCTTATAAGTGTCTGTAGCAGAATTTTTTAAATAATACAGGAAAGCAAGTAAAGTACTAATGGTGAGGTAAAGGGAAGAGGAATAACAATATAATGTATGCTTTTAAAAGAGTTGTAATGCACTTTTTTAGTAAAAAATCATTTAAGAATAGAGGCGTTATGTCAATGTAAATTCACAGAAAAACCAACCAACCAACCAACAATTTAAAAAACCTCTACAGAAGCCAAGAGAAGTCTTGGCCTCAGAATTATTTTTAATTATTTTTATAAAACAGTGTCACATGTAATAGAAATACTTTTTCCATGTTTATGACATAGAAAATGAAAATCAACTATCTTTCCACTAATAACAGGTAAAGACAGAGGCTTAACTAAGAAACAATTTTGCATCTCTATTCATGGCTATTAAAAAAAAAATTGTCCATAGGACATAAACCTAAAGATCTCTATGTGTTCAGTACGCACGCAAAGAAATAAATTATTCCCAGACTGTATAACATTAAATTCGCTGGAACTTGTATACAGTTATTTGATAAAATAACATTTCAGAAATAGAAAGTAATGCTGAAGAGAACTTACTTATGTAGGTGAAAACTTAGTATTTGTTATAATAGAGTACAGAAAAAAAATCGAGAACTAACATCAGCAAAACAAAAAATGGGAAAGTTACCAACATGTTTTAAACTGACGGTTATGAAATTCCATTTGCAAAAGTTACAAGACATGATTAAAAAAAAAGAACAGCCATAAGACAATTGGACACAGCTAAAAACTCTCACAATGAAAAGAAACCAACCTAAGTAGTTGGGGTTTTTTTCTTCACAACTTCTGCTTTTAGCTTAGATAGCATTTGGGGAAAAATGCCGATAATTAACTGCAGGTGTCCACCCTGCAGAGGAAGTCAAGCTGAATTTACCATAGATTGGCTATTGTAACAGAAATCCTTGTAATAATAGGAGTTATGACCTGCTTATGAGGATTTGGCAAAGAGCAGCAATGGAAAATTTAATAGGGACTACTTTTCCACATGATATTCTTTCTCAAAACCCGATCATCTATGTCAGCAGGTCATCAAGCATTGTGCTCCATTTGATACTAATTGCATTATCCTCTACTCGTGTGCTTTCACAGATAGCAGAAGGGACCCTGCACAATAACTGAGGATATTGCTCTAAGAGACTTTGATCACCCGAGCAGGCATGATAGAACTTTGAGGAGTTTGTCAAGAATAAAATGGTGTCCCATGTTGGTTTTTGCCATGAGATTTTTAGGATTCTGAGCTGCAAGACACTGCCTCTCTTGTATGATGACAAATATATTTATTTAAAAAATGAAAAAGGGCAGATGAAATAAATCAGAAGTGTCACCAACAGTGAACAGCACGAGTGAGTAAAATAGCTATACTTACAGATGATTTTTCCCTTCACACAAAGCAGTTTACGAGCTTTTTAGGTAGTGTTCCCCTTCTCTGTGAAGACCAATCTGCTCTCCCTTTCTTCTCCAACTGTATACAAAGCCTCAGGTTTTGGTCTGCACACTTGCTTCCCAGCTCTTCCCACGCTACAGTCCGCTCTGGTTATTCCACCCAAAATGAATTCTTCAGTGTCAGGCAGCAGCAAAACCAGCCTTAGCCCCATCCAGCTTGTCAAACCCAATCCTGTGTGACAGTTTCCCGCAGAAGGTCCCTGTCACCTTTTTCTCCAAGTAAATGATATGCTGCTCAGAATATTGCTGGAAAAGGGAGAGACTGGCAGAAGAGGTGAGAAGGGAGGGGAAAAGGCTGAATTAAACTTTACAGACACTTTTTACATATTCTGAGGATGCATTCCTCACTCTCCTCCCTCTATCCACAAGGCAAAAGTTCAAACATGTTATTTATGATTTTTGTATCTTTACTATTTTTTTCAGAGTGGATCCATGTTAGAACAAGGGGAATTCTAGATTTATTATGTCTCAAAATGTTTGTGCCAGTCTTATGTTTCTTTTAACCCATCGATCCATTATTTTATTTTTAAAAAGCTTTTTTCTGAAAATTTTCTAGAAAAAAAAATAAGAAAGTCCTCTCACACAAAACAGTCAGCAGGACAGCAAAAAGAAAATGCAAGCCAGAAGGACTGATGTGTTCAGTTTTGTGCGCCGCAGAATAAGAAGGACATTGAGGTGCTGGAGAGGGTCCAGAGAAGGGCAATGAAAATGGTGAAGGGTCTTGAGAATATATCTTACGAGGAGTGGCTGAGGGACTTGTTGTTTAGTCTGAAGAAAAGGAGGCTGAGGGGAGACCTTATTGCTCTCTACAACTACCTGAAAAGAGGTTGTACAGAGGTGGGCGTTGGTCTCTTCTCACAAGTTAAAACCGATAGGACAAGAGAAAATGGCCTCAAGTTGCGCCAGGGGAGGTTTGGGTTAGACATTAGGACAAACTTCTACACTGAAAGGGTTATCAAAGACTGGAACAGGCTGCCCAGGGAAGTGGTTGAATCACCATCCTTGGATGTATTTAAAAGCCATCTAGATATGGTGCTCAGGGACCTGGTTTAGAAGTGGGCCTGGTAGAGTTAGATAATGGTTGGACTTGATGATGTTAAAGGTCTTTTCCAGCCATCACAATTCTATGATTCTATGATACAGGCTTGTGTCAGAAACTAATATAGAAGAAAACAATTCTTTACTTTTTAGTGGCTGGAAATGTTTGCAGGATTAGCAGCATGAAAACCTGGAATGAAGAAATGCAAGATACGGTGTGGGATTAACAAAACTTTTAAGAAATTCTACTGGCTTTACTATTGAATGTTTTAAAAATGTGGTTCACATATTATTCTGTATATTTTGGGCAGTACTGACAAATTCTGAAATGTGTTGACACTGTATGTACCGGGCCTTGTTGACACACAATATCGATTGGAAGCACAGAAAGATTAACTCAGCTCAGTCAAATTTGGCATTATTGTCTTTGCCATTCTAAACTTAAGACTTTATATTTTCATGAGAAATGCATATCCGTAAAAGGTTTGAAACACTAATTTTAATGCAGCTGGGTTTGAGAGAAACATTTTCACACTCTTACCTTAAGAAAGCAAGAACAATACTGCAAATTACTGTGGTTATGAAGAGCTGAGTATCAAGAGGAAAAATTGTGGGAAGTCATACAAATCTTTGCAACACTGGTGCCTACTGCATCACAAATTTAATCATTTAGAACAATCTAACCTTTTGATTTTGATTCTCTTAGTAATATTCTACTATCCATTCCTGATAGCTATTTATTGCAGACAAAGGTCATAGAATATATACTGGAATATATTTAAGCTGTATGGTGTATTGTTTTGAGATACTAACTGTATACTTCTGGCTTAAACTCTAAAGATAGCTTTTGCATATACACTCCAAATGACGCATCACTACAGAAACGGTTACTAACACAGTTCCTTAAAACTCAAAGCTGTTCAGTAAGTGGTATAGTAGTAGGGCTGCTGGAGTCATGATGGTGCAAGTACTTCTCTGAAAGAAAATGTAAAAGATTATAAAAAGTTGTCTATGAGTTTTTGTTAGAGTATTGTATAATTCAGAAACTTCAGGATTAGGCTATGTTTCTTTTTAACCAAAAAATAGCAATACTAAGACTTAGCACTTACGTAACTCTGTACATTTAAAGCACTGGTTGACAATACTACTAACATTTGTCATCTATAGTGTTTGATAAAAAGCTACCAGTGCACTCGTCTCTGCTATTCAAGTCTGCTGTGCAGACAGCATGCAATGGGACTAGTCTTTACAAATGGATAATTGGAACGTAATCAAAGTGTTATTTAAAATAAAAATAGTTGTCACATTTGGAACAGAAGATGTTTCCCTGCTTTAAGTTGTGATCAGTTCAAGTTGGCAAGATGAGTCACCAGCAGCAAAACAACCAGCGACAGGCAAGGAGTGTTCAGCAGGCAAGGATGTTTGTGATATAAATGTGTCGTATACGAACAAACTGGGAATCCCTCAAATTCCTGCCTGTTTATCTGCTCAGAAGAGGAAAAAACAAAAGCTGTTCTTCCTTTAGATTTTCACAAGCTTGTCTTTGATAGGATTAACTCTTTAGACACAGTGAATAGCAAGTAAACCTGACCCCTAACACCCCGCAAGAGGCATTTCAATTCATTCACAGGGGCGAGGAAGGTCTGCACTGCTGGTACACTCACAGATGTTGTGGTACACTCACAGATGTCTCTCCACAAAGGGCAGCACCTGCTACCACAACAGCTGGGTTAGTTCAGCCAACACATCCACTATCTGAAATAATAAATACGTTTTTGAACTTTCTTTTTTATACTTTGATTTCATAAAGAAAATATGGGGAAATATACATAAAGGGAATAATTGAAATACCTCCCCAATATCATTATATGTTGTCTTCAATTGAGAGAGGAATGTACATTACACAACATTTTATACAGACCTCTTTAACCCATTGATAATTAGTTTATACATTAACTGTGAATGCCACAAAATCATTGCTGGTTGAAAAACTTGGAGAACTCTGAGGCTAATCTGTGCTCTTTTGCAGTTCCTATGTTTTATAAAGATAACTCTGCATCATTTCAGGAAGGATTTTCTTTATGTGGTCTCTACCATAAAAAAAATATAGCCTGCATACCTGTCCTGAATCTGAAGGCAAGAATCTAAAGTAGATTCAAAGTTAGGCATCTCAGAGACACTTGACACAGTCCAGACTCAACTTCTGTAATGCAAGCAAGCTTTTAGTGGCTAAACTTCCACCTTATGAAAATACATAGGCCATTGTCTTGGCACAATTGGGTGAGCTCATAGCTTATTCACCAGAGTTCGTTCTCTGTGTGGTTGTTTTATATACTTTATGGTCAATAAGGAAGGGAAATAATCTTGAGTCTGACTTCTTACCCATGCCAGGGTTCATATATACATGCTAGCAATGCCATCGTCACCAGAAGTTTCTCCTTACAGCTCTACAAAACTGCAAGATATGTTAGCTGGTTGATGGTAATTATCCTCATGATTGCTACAAGTCAACACCAAATATAAGACAAAGTTACTCCAACTTCCAGTAAAAGAAGGATCAAATTATTTTTTCTCTGTCGGGAGCTAAAAAGGAAAACATGGGCAGCTGCCATGAAACAACTATGTTTGGTAGTGCACCTGTAGGCCTGACACTTCAGGTCACAACATTTCACTCCGTCATACAAAAGCCTGTTTAACAGCACATGACCCAAATAAACAATAAAGCTTATAAAGTAAAAAAGCACAAAACAAGAACTATGAATTAATTTGAACAGTCACAAGAAAGAAAACACAGAAAAGAAGTTTTCAGACCCCTAACGTTTCACTCACTTCAGCTCAAAACATTTCACAACTTGATATTGTGCCTAATAAGTTGTGTTTGACTAAATCACAACTTGGCATCCTACCTGCATTTGAAGGTTCTAGTGAATGGTTGCTTTCTGTTGCTTGCTTTTTTTTTTCCCATTGGTTAATCACAATTATCCTTAAAGTGTAAATATTACTTTCACATTTGAAGTTGTCCAACGGCCTTTAAACTTTTCCTTCAGACCAAGTTTGATGTACAGAATAGGGCCAAATGGAAAAACTTCCACTGCCCATATTTAAGCATGGATAATTGTTGTTATAACTGTGGAAGAGCTTCCCTCTCTCAAGACGTGGATGACAAACACTTAAATCATTTTACATCCTTAGAGTCATTAGCTAATCGAAAAACAGATGCGAGATCCTTTTTCTTTTATAGACTTGCATACTGCCATCACCATGACTACTTTCTGAATAATTTAATGCTGTCTATTTGAAAAAAAATTGAACAGGGGAAAAAAACCCTTGCACTCCCCTCACATAATCTCCAGTAGTCATTCTCCACTTCTTTAAACTTTCTCCCCACCTCTGCTCCACTAGCTTACATTTGCTGGTCTAGACCTTGGATGAACTGGAAGAAGTGGTTGGTTTTTAACAGGAAAACCTGACTTAAAAAAAAAAGAAAAAAAAAGTGTAAAAAAAATAACTGTGTAACCTAAAGGAGTAGTGTAACTATTGTTTGTGTTAGTGAGAGTGTGAAATTAGGAAATTAATAACTGATTTCTCTCTTATTGACTTTCTTATTGTGGTCCATTGAAATCGTTAACTTGTTTGAATTTATAGGACAGGAGTCTAAGTAAAAAGTTTTAAAAAGGTCAGACAGACTAGCAGGAAGCCTGTTTAACAGCATATGACCCAAATAAACAATGCAGCTTATGAAGTAAAAAAGCATAAACCAAGAACTACGAATTCATTTGAACAGGCACAAGAAAGAAAACGCATTTAAAAAGTTTTCAGACCCCTAATAGCTCAGTGCTGGTCCATCCAGCTGACAGTTGGCTGAGTAAATAAATTTCTACAACCACCTCGGTTTGTAGATCTCAGATCACATTTGTTCTTTTAAATATTTTCTCAACTTTGACAAGATGGTCTGTAGTCTGGTCTTTGCAAAAGTCAATATAGTGGTAACTCATTGTTAGTTAACTCATGAAAGTAAAAAATATTTCACAGCTTATGGAAAATCCCAACCTGCCTTGATAAAATGCTAAATATAAATAAGTAGAAAGTATATGGGTTACATTTAACAGTACTTGGAACAGTCTTCACTCAAGAACAAGTTTGTAAGCTACAGTAACAGCTCATAATCATATTATGAACACAAATGTATTTTTTCTTTTCTTAAAATATTAACGACATCAAGAAATTGGTTTTGTAGATAAGGTGGAAAGAGAAAATAAAAACTTGTATAAACTAGAATTTTTACTGCCAAGTTCATTCGTGAATAAATGAGTTTTAGATTGCTGGCAGCAGTTCACTGAGACATCACATACCTTCCAGAAAAATTTTAGACTGTAAGTATCTTAATGAGACAGATGCAGTCTTCTCCACAACTGCTGAATCACAATTTCGTCATTCATGTAGTTGAGCAGAAAATGTAAGAATGAAATTATAAAGACCTTCTCCATTTCAATACAACAAGTCCTAAAAAGCGTAATAAATTTTGGAAAGAAAATTAGCTACACAGACACTAGTGCATACTGTGTATTTAATGTTTTCTATTATGTGTGGAAATGCAGCCCTGTACTCAACTGATCAGTTTATAATCATACATAGTTTAGAAAGTACTAACAGTTCAAATGAAATTTTACAAAATGATACCCAACCTAAGACACCTGAGGGCCTCATTATTTCCTTGGTCGAAAGCTTCTTTTCTACTTAGTTCAAAGTGGGTACAAAAGTCATTAAGAATATAGAAAAAAATTGAGCTTGTCACCTAATACCTGAAGGAGTCTTAATGGTGAGCTATACATAAGCTGCAGGTGCTTATATCACTCAGTCTTGCATTTGTGAATTGGCATGATCTGTGAATGTGTGCGTTTAGCAGCAAAGACAAGGATGAGATAATTATTAGATCTCTGATTAGCCAGAGATATCATCTCCTTTGCCCTCAGGAAATGCTATAGGACCTTTTTAGAACACTTTACAAGCAAATACATTATTTTCTTTCTTATGTTGCTAGTCCTGACCCACAAATTTGACTCCCTGGCTTGACCTTGTACCTGTCTCACCCCTGGAGACTTGTCTGGCAAGCTGGACTCTGAGCTGCCCCAACCACATCCCTGGCCTGGTCTCACACTGCTTTTCATAGAATCATAGAGTATCTCAAGTTAGAAGGAACCCATGAGGATCATTGAGTCCAACTCCCTAATCCTTACAGGACTACCTAAAACTAAATCATATGATTGTCATCCAGACGCTTCTTGAACTCTGACAGGGTTGGTGCCGTAACCACTTGCCTAGGGAGCCTGTTCCAGTGACTGACCACCCTCTCAGTGAAGAACCTTTTCCTCATGTGCAATCTGAACTCACCCTGGCACAGCTCCATTCTATTTCCACGTGTCCTGTCCCTGGTGACCAGAGAGAGGAGATAAGCACCTCCCCCTCTGCTGCTGCCCCTGAGGAAGGTGTAGACTGCCATGAGGTCACCCCTCAGCCTTCTCTTCTTCAGGCTGAACAAACCAAGTGACCTCAGCTGCTTCTCATAAGTTTTGCCCTTGAGGCCTTTCACCATCTTGGCTGCTCTCTTCTGGACACACCCTAATAGTTTGATGTCCTGTTTATATTGAGGCACTCAAAACTGCACACAGTAGTCAAGCTGGGGCTGCACCAGTGCAGTGTCAAGTGGGACAATCACCTCCCTCAACCAGCTAGCTACGCTGCACCTGATGCACCCCATGATAGTTGGCCCTTTTGGCTGCCAGGGCACACTGTTGACTCTTGTTCAACTTGCCGTCATCCCAAACCCCCAGATCTCTTTCCGAGGGCTGCTCTGTTTGTACATATAACCAGGATTACTCCGTCCGAGTTGGAGGATCTGGCACTTGTTCTTGTTAAATTTCGTATGTTTGGTGATTGCCCAGCTTTCTAGACTATCCAGATCTTTCTGTGAGGCCTCTCTTCCCTCAAGGGTGTCCACAGCTCTTCCATGTTGCAGTACAACATATTCACATACAGGAAATGCATGCACTCGTTTGAGGGGACAGAGCAGGACCTCACATACTCTTTTCAAAGGACTATTTATGACACAAAATATTTTTTTCCAGGGGCTGTGGGCCTGTCTCCCAGGAGGTGGGGGACTGCCCTGCCACCTCGCTGTCCCTGGCTTCCTGTGTCCCTTCTCTTCTTGCCTGCTCCTGTTACTCCCTGAGGGTTTTCAGTTGTGACTCTGAGCAGTCAGGCCACCCACTAAGCCAGAATGCCTTTGTCTTAATTCATATAGCACTAAAGCACTACAAGGACCTAATTAGCATTGACAAAGTGGCTTCAACATAACTAAAATAAATTTTTAATTACTTTAATTAAACAAATGCAAATTCCCAAATGCAGATGAGTTTAAACCAGTTTAACAAAGCTCCAGTTCATTTCCATGCATGTTCTTGATTCTTCGCTGTGTCACAGAAACAGGTATCCCTTGAGGATGGCAAATAAATGAAAGCTTCTGGGTGCCGAGTAAAACAATTGCATCTGCCAGCTGGTAAGATTATTCCAAAAGCTTAGATGAGCAACTCTGGGCAAGAAAGGAAATTGCTACTTTGAGCAGGTAAGAGGAAGCTTCACCGATTTTGACACCTGTGCTGGACAATGAGCAACCACACGCTGAAAGCTGTACAATCCAGCCTGTCAGTGGCAGGAAACTAAGCTTCACTAAACTGTGGGATGAAACAGACGGATGAACAGGACTGAAAGGCAGAATTCATTTTATCTTGCAGAAACCAGCAATGCTGGCATGGGTAGACAATTACAATTGGGGTTTAAGAAGTCACCAAACTTCAGGAGAATCTACCAGCTTTGGTTGTAAGTCAGTAATTAACAGCACTCAAAAAACTAGATACAAAAGTGTTGGTAGGGCTTTTTTTTCATTTTGTTTTCAGCGTTTTTTTTTAAATACTACTGAGAACAGCAACTTCTGTAGAGTGATAGTAACTTTTTTAATTACTGTAACTCAATTCCTTGTAACTTCCTGATTGCACTCAGTCAAACACAGTCCTTGGTTAAATCACTTTAAGCAAATCTGAGGTTTAGTTTACTTAAGTTGGTAAGCAAAGCTAAAAGTGAACAACTTTACTAAAAAAACAGAGCCTGTTATCTACCAAGTGTAGTTTCCCATTTGGCCATCATGAGGCATGATAATTACGGTAACAGCAGGGGAAGGAATGGGTCCTGATAGCCTCCTGCATCGATGCCTCTGTGTTCATCATCATTTGTGTAGAGCTTAACAACACTCTGTCTCAGATCAGCAACCCACTCACTCACCCAGCTACATTCCTGCTATTTTCAAGTACTTTGCTTCATTAAACCTTAAAAGGACTGTGATTGCAGGCCACAGTTGGGAAGTGGTTATGCACTTTTTTCTTCTCTGTAATTAATACGAGGAAGTCTTTAGAGTCTTACTCTTGCACTTCCAAAGTAGTTTCATTTCTGTTTACTTTCTTCTACGAGGAAGAGCAACTCTTGCTTTCTCTAACTTGGGTAGAGGTTTGGACTAACGGTTCTCTCTGCCCTTAAATGTAGGAGTGGAGAAATTTTTACACTATTTACTGTAGCAATAAATGGCCAGTGTGGCCACAGGTGATTTAGCAGACTACACCAGGCAATGAGACAGTTCTAAACAGATTTTCTCACTTTGAATAATACTTGCTGAAGTCAAAACCTGTAGGAATAAACAGATTTGACAGATAACGTGTATATAATATGCTAGTGCACAAACCTATTGTTTACACACATAACTGCATATTGGATTTTTTGACAGCTGAAAAATTGCATAAAGATATTTACTGTTTTCAAGTTTTTGTAAAATAGAGAATATCAAGCTGCATTTAAATACTTAAGGAAACAAAGTAATCATACCATTAAAATTTTTACATAAATTATCTAGTAAAAGTGAGGGTTAGCATAATAGTAGGTTTCATTGAAATGGAAATTTCAGAGATCTCTGCAATTAACCACTATTTATATATAAGCTCACTTGTCAAAGTCACTTGCAAGGTATTACGGACCAAATACACTTTTCACTATGAATTCAACTGTGCAAGTGCTAGTAACTCTGCCTCTTTTCCAGTAAAGGTAGAATCACACAAATAGGCCCACTGACATCTAGGGCTGAGGAATGACCTCCATATTTAAGAATAATTTATCTGCCCAGCCCTGTTCCCCGTGCACAAAAGGCAGCAGAAATGATTCTGTCCTGCCAGCTGTCTTTCTAGGAATTTTCCACGTGACCCCAAAATCAAAGCAGAAAGCTGGAGTACAAGCACACCAACCCACTCCTCTTCTGGAGCGAGGAAAGAGCTCAAATGCAGTATGTTCTCCTTCTCCTCAGGTGGAAGGTGATCCCTATAGGCCTCCTATCAGTACACACATACCACCTCCAAAGATAGGCAAAAAGTAGGGAGGATGTTAGCGGGAGCTATATCTTCTCTTCATCAAGTAGAACCTCATGTACATGGAATATGACCACATATTTTATATCTTCTAACATAAAAAGAGTAGAGGAAGCTTTCAATTCTCTCTTGTTCTTATTTTATTCCTGACAAAAGACACCATTCAAAACTCATCTACTTATTTACCCACAGAGTTTTCTGCCACTAATATCTGCTGAATACTATCTCCTCAAAAAAAATCAGTTGTGATTCCTTTCAGAAGTCTCTGTCTGCTGATTCCTTCACCATCTTCTTCAGTACCCCAAGCTGTTTGGTAACATTTAATATCAAGCATTTTAGCAAGAGCTCCACAAAAATTAATTGCAACTGAAAATGGGCATGTGACTTATAAATAAAATTCTTGTTAAATAATAACAGCTTGACTGCATTGAATCTGCACTGCAGATTGAGCATGTGAAAATACTGAACTCTAAGTAAATAAGTCTTTAAAGCGAAAGGATGAAATGATCTCTCAAAAGAAGTCATACTGCCTAACCTTGCTTGAATCATTTAAGACTGTCCTTTCTCACCAGGACTTATAACAAGGCTGCTGATGAAAATATTTTCTTTTGCAATGTAATTTTTCTTGCCTTTGTTTCAATAGAGTAAATATCTTTTTTCCACATACCACCAACTTTACCTCTTCTAAAGATGTTACTTATTGAGAACTTGCATTCAAATCAGCTTGTTTCTAATTTTGAGGTACAGTGGGATTCTGCTAGGTAGAGTGCGAAACAAAAGGACATGCTAGAAACTGACAGACACAGAAAAAATTATTTTGTAATATTGAAAATATTTGAAATTGAATTTGCAACTTGAAAAGATTTTCAACAGCATATGAGATCACCAGAATGCACAGAAAAACCTAATTAGCAATGATACAAAGAAAAATGAACAAGTCTTTTGTTTTGCTAATTATAAAGGGATCAGAGAAGACTGACAATGGGAATGATGCCTCTATTCCTGAGAAATTATCTGCTCTTTAAGAAATAAAAGTCAAACAACATGAAATTACACAGGCCCATTACACATGTGAACTTCATCTCTTCAACTCCAAATAAGCAGGTTTTTACTGTTAATGGTAAAAGTCAAGGTCAATTTACTTGTTTCTACAAAAAATCAAACCATTCTTTGGTATTCATTACTTGGTATTTGGTATATCAAACCATTTCTGCGGTACTCTTTTCTAGGATATATCAAGCTAATACAAACTAAGTTAAAGTACTTGGATTATCTCCCATAGAAATAAATGGTAGAAAAACTTCCCCTGACAAAGCTAAGCCAAGACCATGACTGTAATTCTCATTTGAAATCCTTACACTAGAATAAGGAAACTTGTAAATAACTATTGAACTATAACCTATAACCTTGTCTTCAAATGCAGCTTTTGATTTAAAGTTTAACCAACCATCTCATAAATTTTAGAGTATGGTATAGTCTTTTTTTCTCCTAGGATGCTTGCCTTTCCATTCAGAAACTCAAAGACAATTTTCAAGACAAACTTTGACAAAAGTAAATCATATGAGTCCTGAAGCAGACTTCTTTGAAAGGAAATAAAGATACTTTTAATTGCTGCCTTTTCCAAAGAAGAGTTTTAGACCTCCCGGGGATTTACCTGAGCAATCCACAGACAAGCAAATGACACTTGATTAATTTTGGCAACAGAATGGGAATACAGCAATATGTTAAAGTATTTGAAACCACAGACTTGCCAGTTGGTAATAAGCAGGGGAATTATTCTTTCACTATTATTTTAAGTATGACACAGATGTTTTATTCTCATCCAACAACATACTGCAGTAAAGCATCTTTAAGGCAACCAGCCACCACCAATGCCTTTAAGAATGAAATTTGAATAAAACAAATATATTGTTGTTCTGTGAAAATAAGTTCTGTCATTACACTTGCAGTTAATTGCATTTCTAAATGTCTTGGCAATAATTTCATAGTATAGAGCAGATTCATTAGGCAGCTTTAATAAGATCATTAAAGCATTTGTTCATATTAAAAGTTCATCCAAAAGCACCAAAATTCTAAGCCAATATCAAGATACATATGATTAAGGCATACATACAGTCATACTACTAGTTTTTATATTTATTCAGATTGCCAACTTCACAGTGAATACATTAGTGTTGTCCTTGTATGTCACTTGCATTCAATCCCTGGAGTTAAACTAATTTGGCTAACATCCAGCTACAAATCACTTACTTAAAATTATCATTCTCTTGGTGAATATTCATTGGATCAGAAAGTAAATATAAATTGAAAGATGATTACAAGCAACTTGTCACTACTTGAGCTTTAACCTAACCTTGTTGTTATCCACAAATGACTGGTTATTTTCCATTCATGGGCAATAATCTCTGCACTATTAGTAATTAATATATACATCAACATTCTACATAAACCAAACAACTACTGAATGATACTTTGCAGGCCACACCCACTAATAGCTGTGAGTGAATGAATTTTAAAAGCAATCAAAAAAATAGCTGAAAACACTGTGACTAGCAAGGAGAAAGTGAGGAGGAAGTAACACGCTCTCATAAAACCCTCAAGGAAAACAAAAAATGTTTTTAGTAAATACTTCATCAATTAAATGTGTAATCTACATAATAGCAACTGAAGAAAACAACTGTAAGCTCTGTTAGCCTACTCTGTTCTTAATTCAAATTGTTGAAGTGTCTTCATGTCTGAACTTACTAAATCATATATTCTATTTTGCTCAAAAAGGACAAATATTAGTGACATTCAGGCAGGGGATGCCCCTGAGAGTGGGTACATTGCAGAGGCAATGTGCTAGATCTCTGAATATAACAATGTCAAATATACTGTTTATTTCAGATAAAATTGCAGGAATGGGTGGGATGGAATACTACCCTCACTACTGGTAAGATATTTGATTCTTGCAACATATTAATGTAAAGATTCTTCAGATCCAGGCTTAAAACCATCTCCTAGATAATACATCCCAATAAAGGAGACTGTTATCAACTTTTAAAAAGTTTTAGCTATATTTAAACTACTTAGACAAAGGGTTCAGAAACAATTTTTACCTGCAAGAAGTCTGATTACTTTTACATGCAGCACTATTCTGGTGAAAGACATTTAAGGGCTGCTATGAACAATAGCTAGAAATAAGAAACAGTGCCAGTGTACATTTCACCAACTTTAAGAGATCATCTTTAGCACACAAAAACTCTATAGATATATTCCTTTATTGGTTATAGTTACTATTTGTGTGTTGTTGGTTGTGTTGGGTTTGGTTTTTTTTACTTTTTGTTATTTTAATAACAATGTATATTTCTGAAGGATTGAGGAAAATATATGACTTCTTCAGTTTACACATGTAATTTCTGATAATGAATTTAATGTAGGTCTCTGTACTGATCATACTGGTGATTTTGGATTAAAGACTTAAAGATGATAAATGAAGAAAAAAAATCTAAATCTTTCACCACAGGGTAGATAACACGTCTGGATAAGTTTTCAAAGGTTTGTATTTAATACAGTGAAAATAAGTGAAAAAAACAAAATGGCAGTATCTATTCACAGCCCCAACATCTTCATCAAAACAGGCCAGTGATGACTCAAGGATTAACTCCCACACAATTTAATTTAATTTGATCAAGCAATTACATCTAGTTAATATTCTTCCTCTTCCCTTTTTCAGCATCTCTTTTCCTTGCAAAAGAAGAGGAAAAGCTTATGTCCTAAATACTAGTTCTGTAAGTGTTGTGAGTGATCTAAAAAGATTAGCAAAACGCGGAAAACAATTAGCATGACAGTGAATTCAGAACTTTGCCAAAGGAAGGTATTATGTGGGTTACAAAGGTGATAAGGATAAGACAAACCTGTCAAAATTAACAAAGCTACAATTCTATGGCTCTAGCAGAATCTGGTTAATACACAGATTAAATCCCACAGTTTTGAACTTTTCTGCCCTTCTTGCAAGCCATTATTGGATAGATATTCTGGATGGGACATTATTAAGTGCTACATCAATAAATGCTTGCAAGCAGCAACTTGATATACATTGAAAAGTTTCCAAAAAGCATTAGATTTGTCATTTCAAAACACTAACATTTTAATTAGAAAATCAGACGGCCCATCCTTGTAATATGGTGATGTTCAAGAGAACAAAGATGTTGTCTGAACATGTTCTGTCATAAGCATTTCTAACAATAAAGATCTACTTGGCTTGAGACTCAGCATTTATCATTATTATAATTTTGTAAAGGAAGAATTATTGTGACGCTCTTCATCTTGCTTTCCTCATTTATTATTTTTTCTTCCATTTGTGATTCTTTAGTGACTTTTATCATTAATACCATCTTTCTATATTAGCTATTACAATGTCATTTATTACCCGAACTGCTCACCACAATAAGTAAACACATCATTCCACAATGGCAGCATTGACCTACTCCAATTCTGATATAGGCTTATCATTTAATACTACACATTTCACATGGTAGAACTGTCAAATCACAGGCCACTCAGAAGTGGAAATCACACAGTTTACAAAGTGATTCTAGCAGTACTATTTTGGCTGTAGCCTTCATAAGGAGAGTCCAAATATACCACGATATATCTATTTATAACAATTTTTGGGGGTTTAACATTTGCTAAGTGTAACTCTGTCATTTAGAGATGATTACAGGTTTAAATATATTTTTGTTAATTTCTATGATGGTTAATTAAAGAAATGGAGTTGGTCACATCTCATTTGGGTTCAATCAGTTTGGCTTCACGTCTTACTGAGTCTTCAGTCTATTTAATTACATAGAAATTGCATTTTTATTCCAGTATCTAAAATCTTCTTGTCTAACTCTTCCATTCTAGCTTCTTATGTGACTGAAGAGGTATCTCATGCGGATACAGCCATCTGTCTTTTCCATGCCACCTGCAGGGCTAGGAGCTAGCCTGAGTGCCCATTTGAATCTCTGTCAGAGAGGGGCCAGAAGTTAGAATATACTGATTTATAACACAAAAAATAACATTTGTTTACATAATTACATGGAAATGCCACAGTCTACTTAAATCCTGTTGATCAGAATTAAATTACTCTGCTTATGCTGCTAACAAAATTATGATGGAGGAGAATCTTCCATCTTATTCTCCACCATTCCCTGATCACTACATATTTCTCAGGATGTATATTTTTAAAAAGGATGAAAATTGAAAGATGGAGACATTCATAAATGTTTTGACCCACAAACTTGTTACAGACCTTGCTCTTGCAGGGTTTTGCAAAAGTATCATGAATGAATACAGAAGAATAAAACTTAATACTGAACAAAGGTAAGAATGAAATCATAAAACCAGGAGTATTGCAAATAGGTTTGCTTAAAATAAAGCAAGCTTTATTTTCAGTTTTGGAAAACTTTATTCAGAGGACTTCACTTCTTAACGAATTTGCCCAAACTAGTTTGAACATCTACTATCTTTAGCAAAAACAACTTATTTCCAGGGCTCAAAATAAAGGCAGTTTTCATAGGGCAATGGAAAAGGTTGACATAATTAAAACCAATCAATGCATAGCTCTCAACTTACATGTTTTTCAAACCTTGCATTATTATGTTCAATCATGTATGAAAATATATGATGAAATATCACTGCTTCCTGGAAACTTCTAAATATCTACAGGTTTATTGGTAAACAACAGAAAATATAACTGCTCACCAACAGCACTCATCACACGGTTTTGCTGATGCTTACTTTGTTATCACTTTCTCCTTTATACTCTCCTTTCTCCCCACTTACCCCGTTTCTCCCTAAAATACCTTTACATGTCCACAGTTTCCACTTTTTCTAATCCTCTTCGTCCCGATCCATTCTCTTAATCTTCTTTCAGAACACAGCTAGATCTCTTATTCTCCTTCAAACTCCAGTAATATCTGCTCCAAAACTGCCTTTATGCTCCAAACCTTTTCCTGATACAATAAGTCTACTCTTGACAATACCCCTACTTTGGTTGTGCCAGCTGATAGCCATCCAAAGACTCTACATACTTCATTCTTTCCAAATTCTTGCCCTTTCCAGACACCTGGACCTTTAGGCATGATACAAACTATTTACTTGCCTTAGCTTATAGAGGCCTCCCTCCTGAAACAGACTGTGTGGAAGATCTGTTGAGCTTCTCCTCCTCCAAATCAGCTCTCACCTCCATTATGTCTTCCTTCTGGAACTACACAGCAAACAGTGATTTCCCTTTCTTTTCCTCTCTGTCTCTGCCATGTACTTATGTTCAACTGTTCACTACCAGCTTCCTCTTCTTTTCAGTTCTTCTTTTTACATATTTTTCTTCTCATGTCTTTTCTAACTTTAATTTCTACGGTAATGAATCATTTTCTCCCTAACATCCCCGTATATTTGTCATTTCCTTGCTGACCCACTTCAGCTCTTCTCCAAATACCCGACTTCCCCAGAAAAAGTTCAACATACTTGATCTTCTCAAAATGCTGCTTATTCTTCAGTTATTCTCCTGCTGTGCCCTGGTTGCTTGCTTCAACACAAACTCTTACACCTGGCATGGCCCTTACATTACCTCCTTCACCACTAAATATGATAAAGTTTGGGTCTGTTATTCAAAAATCTTCTTTTAAGAGGTGGTTGGTTGTTTTTTTTCCTCTTCTTTATTTCTGTTATCTCTGGAAATTCACACATTTAAAACTCCCAACTGCACACTCAGCATTGCATGTCTCATTTGCTGCAACATCAGTTTCTCTGCCCTTAGCAAATGCAATCTTGTTCCACTCATACCCACTCAGAATGCTGCTACAAAAATGATTCTCCTAATTTGTCGCTTAGATCATGTCAATACTGCCCCTGCTGTATCGCATCAAGCAAGCTATTACTCTACATTTTACAGGTCCCCAAAAGAGATACAAGAACTATATGTTTTCAGTTTAGCATGTATGCGCTATTAAAGGGGTATGGATGGACAGCAGGGGAAAAAAAATGCTGGTTTTGGTGCTGCACACTGACTCAGTTTGAACTCCCTGGAAAAAGAAGGTTTTCCCTCCCTAAAAACAACTGGGTATGCGAGGAGAGAGAAACCTCTGGAGCGCTGGAAGGGGTTCTTCCTGCAGCAGGTCTCTCCTAAACACAGACCTCAGGTATGAAAAATAACAGATTACGCTTTTTAAAGATACACGACAATGGGACTTGCAAGTCTTTTGTGAAACCTTGGGGCTTAACTGTGGCAGGGGTGGGGGAACAGATGGGGAGAGGGAGAGCAGTGTGTGCTGCAGACTGCTTTAAGAAGTCCGTGCAAGGTCACAGTGAAAGGCAGGCCTATTTTTGGTAGACCAGAAGCACTATTCCAGGGTCTACGCTTCATCAGAAAATTGTAAAAGACTTGTACATTTTTAAAAAGCAGGAAATCACCGAGCTAACCAGTTGCAAGATGAGCGTTACGGGTTCCAGGACACGTGCAACCAGCACACAGAGATATGTTACTTAAGTTATTTAAGAGCCTAACAGGGTCCAAATGAACATTAAAAGGCAAATAGCATTGTTCAGCGAGTCAAGCAAACAGCATAAATAAGTTAAGGAAAATCTATTTTACATACATATAAGACTCGCGGTGCAAATTGAAAATTATGTGGTTTGTGAGCAATGCAACAGGCACTGAAGAGAAATTAAAAATAAGTCCTGAACTTCATTTGTGCCCTGTGTCACTGCTTTAAGGCAACACTTATGTTTTAAAAATATTCTTTCACTTGCATAGGAAATTAAGAAATAAAATCTCTATATCATCATGCCCTTTATTAAACCAACCTAGCCATAGGCTGACTGGCAATTTACCTCTAATTGGACAGTTACAGATTGAACCATATCCTCGTGTCTCTAGCTTCTGTAGATGAGTATTCAAGACATTTGCCACAGTTGTGAGTGGCAAAAAGAGAGAGGCACTATATGTATTTTTGATGAAGGCTAGATCCAGCACAGCATAAAATATCTCAATTCATATAAAAGCAAAAGCCTACCACAAAGTCATACACCTTTTGTTCCTTAGTTTATTAAGTGTCTTTCAACAGAACAAAAAAATCTTACAGCTGTGCTTTTAAGGATTTTTCAATAGAAAAATTACTACTCTTAAAAGTCCACACTGTTAAAAAAGATGTACCTAATAATAGTAGACAAGTTATAAAAAATGTTGGTTTTAAAAACTCACCAGTAACCACCAGTCTGTTTGTACTTAAAGATTCACAGGCTTTTTTATTACAGTTTATAAATTACACGTTTATAGGCTTATCCTATAAAACACAGCAAAGAAACGAAATTCTTACTTTCATACCTATGCAGGATAAACATACATCCCAAAAGTACAAAACAGCAGAAGAATAAAATGTGGCATAATTGTCTGTCAAGGTGACTGCGAGGCATCACCACGATGCATCTGGGAAAGAGACCTGAGTAACCTATCTGCAGTGAAGAACAGAAAGCATCACTTCGATACCAAATACAGATCCAGCCACCCATTCTGAGGGAATTCAGAACACAGGACAAGGAGAGGTAAGACCAGAAGTCACGCTATTTCACAAAAATTACAAACAGAATTTGGTTTGACTGACAAAGCAAAGACAGAAGACTATACCATATTTCTATATATATACTCGGGGGCAGAAATTGGAGCAAAA
Organism: Anarhynchus alexandrinus; assembly: GCA_008711295.1. Lineage (NCBI taxonomy): Eukaryota > Metazoa > Chordata > Aves > Charadriiformes > Charadriidae > Anarhynchus > Anarhynchus alexandrinus. Next base: position 2,149,506 of record VUYV01000069.1, read on the forward strand.
AGTGGAAAGAAATGTTTATTAACCTTTTTAAATACTATGAGGATAGAAAATGTTGACACAGGACCGATGACCATAAAGTTACCATGAATAAATTTAGCCTGGGATTAAACAAATGCTATAATCATTCCCAAAGAAGAGCCCCCAAAAAGCAAAAAACGACTAATAATTTATAGGACAAGACTTGAGATTTTTTTTAAAGTAAATGATATTGATGCAGGAGATAGCCAGAGGCAGATTTTCACGAAGCAAAGGGTCTATTTTAGCCTCCTTTTCCCAAATGTACAGGGAGATAACTTTGTACTATTGCCCTGAAAATGCCAGTACATTACTGATCAACACACTTTGTGATAGTACCAAATTGCATTCATTCTCGTCACTTCCTTGGAAATGCAGATACGATGTTATTTGATGAGCACAATTTCAGCTTCCCTAAATGCTCTATTCAGACAGGAACTTAAGGAAGAATATCCAGTTATTTCATCAAATAGTAGTTCATCTGCTGGATTCTCAGATAAGTGAAAATCAGCTGAAATATTCTCCATTTTAAGAAATGGAAGCAAGTTTTATACAGCTGGCATCTCACGTAGCAAACACACAAATAATGAACTAGATACAACTGTCACTCCTGAGTCATCACTGTACACTTCCCACATATTTTTAGACACCGCTGATTTACGATAGACTAACATACTTGCGAGTCACAGAGGTAGCTGTAGTATCTTCCTGTAATCTAATCACATTGGCAAACTGCAAAACCTTTATCAGTGTTGATGAGCAATTATACTTGTCTGCCCAGTGAAATCAATCTCCCCCGAGAATAAAGACTCGCCAGGAGCATCAGCACTATACAGCTGAACGCAGTGCTGCAACTGCAGTACTAATCTGTCACATGCTTTTGAGCAAACAGCAATATAACATAGCTCTGTAATCATGTTCATCAAACTCTCCACGTTTTTTCCTCCTTTTTTTTTTTTTCCTTTAATTAACGTCAACTAAAGAAAAAAAGAAAAACATATGGTGTGTGACAACAGTGGTGCTCTTCTGGTCCTGACTTTGAACTTTGGGGGAAAAAAAATAGTATCTAGTAATACATATTGTGAAAACAGATTCTTGACCCACTACTTTCGTTATTGAATATTTCCCCTCCCAAGCAGTCATTTTTAAATATGTGAGAGCATCCCTGGGAGTTTACCAAGGGAAGTCATGATTCCTACTTGTTTCTTGGCAAGTAAGCATGTACGATTAATACAGCCCTACAAAAGGAAACCAGTAACATTGTTTAAAATTATGCTTTTTAGGAGTTTAACAGAGGTAATTTCTACACAAAAATGACCTTGCTCTTAACAGTTTGTTTTTACTGATACCATCTTCAGTATGATTTGACTGGATATTGAAGTTGTTACTTTTCAATATTTATGCTGAAACGTCCATATTTTATCATCTGCCATTTCAGTTTTCAATCTGAAGGAAATGGACATGAATTATACAAATGCAATATATGCAGACATCAATCTCGCAACACAGATTGTTTATTTTAATCAGTGTCACCTAGCGATATGCCCACATTTGTCAGCGTGGCTCTTTTTTACCTGCTTCAACCCTACTCCAGCCACCTCTTGATTACATCCTTGCTCTTTTCCTCCAGTATATACCCTGATTAGCACCATTTTGTTTCCAGGGTTAGGAACATGTAGCATATGTCATACGGGGTCACGCATGAAGAATAACTGGTGCTACAATGGGTCAGCTATTTTCATTCAGTCTATCACCAACGAATGTGACATGCAAGACTGACAGCAATTTTATTCCCCAGCCACAGTCACACAAGGGTTACAAAAGCTTAAATACGACAGTGGGATGACACATGAACACAATGTCTGCTATTACGGTCACTTTGGCAAATCATTACTAAGGGAAAGATGTCTACTGATAGCATAAGGGAGAAAAGTCAATATTTATGCATACAGTTCCTCTACGACAAGTTCATCTAACAAAGCAGTATTTGGTGCTCTTTGCTCTATCAGAGAGGCTACCAATAAAGTACTCGCAAAAACTAAACCACCCTCAAGGATGAACCCAATCATCAAAGCCAACATACGCCCAGTCCAGCATTAGTGATGCTGTAAATAGAGAAATACAGCTTCCAGTAATGTCAATATTCTTTTACAAACTTTACATTTACACATACACGGAAATTATGAAAAAAATGCACATGTAGATAGTTAAAGTGCACAATCTGAGTTACTCCTTTCAACTAGACTAATACAAGAAATTGAAGGGCTAGCCAACCTCAACATATAAAAGTGACTACAATTATTACAAGACTACTTTGCATCAGAATATAAAATAAGAGACAACCTTTCCCACTTATAGATTTAATTTATTTTTACGCTTGTCAGATCCAAGTTTGATCAAAATTGCTGCAAACAAAAGACTAGTAAATCCATGCTCCATTGGACAGTTATTGAAATGTCAATTTATTTCACTTGCTTAGTTCTATTAATTATATTCACAATACTAATGAGGAACACTAAGCTCTTTTCTTGGGATAACTCTTTCTGTATTTCTAAGTGAATGCCTATGCAAGATAAAAATAAAATCACCTCATTTAAACTTATTTAAATTTTCCTACATTTTAAAGAAAGAGCAATAAAAAAACCTGACACATCTACATGTGAACTACTCTTCCCAAAGCTTTAGGAAATATGGATAAAGCATAATATTACCCCATAGCATCATTATAGCACTGCAATAATTTTAGTAGCTTGAAGCATTAAGGTAAAAATAATATATTCCAGTGGTGATGGCATTTGAGTTGTTTCCAGAACGATTCCTCTATTTATAAACATATCCTGTAGAGGACTTGCAGGACTTTTTATTTGACATGATAGACTCAATACCTAACTATACTTAAATCAATGGTTTTCCGTCACATTCCCCTTTTCTCTAAACATTCACGAAGTCATGGATCCGGCTTGCTCTCTGATATAAGAGGTCAACCTATCTGCTTTTAAAACCTACAGAGATTTCTAAGTGGGCCTTNGCTGGTGCTCTCTGGTCAGCTCTTAACAGACTTCCTTTGCTAAGAGAAAGGGAGAAATGATACCGGTCTCATCTCTCTGGAAGGTATCTCTGGCCTAGGTGAATTCTGAGCTGCCCTCTTTGGGCAACTTTAAACTGCGCTGTGCAAAACCAGAGTGAGCTGAGAGATATAACCCACTATCACTAAAATTGGTCAGTAAATGTGTTCATGCTGTTTTACATTTATATATATATATACACACATTACATTAATTTTAAGAAATATATAGATACAGAGATAATGACTATTGCATTTCAGAGTTTCTCTGTGATTTCCTCGTAAGATGGCAAACTTGTATATGAAAGAAGCGGCTGCTCAGGCTTATGTAGAGCTCCTTTTAAATCTTGAAATCTAAACTGAATAGCTTGCATGTAAACGAAAATACATAATACTCTAAGCTTAAAGATGCTTTGAGAGTCTCACATGACAGGAAAAGGAAAGGGAAAGGGAAAAAAAGAAGAAAGAAAAAAGAAAAAGAAGAAAAAAGAAAAAGGGAAGAAAATTAGGAATTTGCTGCAGACGTAAACAGACTACCAGATGAAAAGCTGATGATTCACGAAGCCCAGCTCATGCAAGTGATGAGCCAAACAAGAGATGCCAACTAACTTCAAATCTCACTAGGCCAAAATTGGTGGGTTTTTTTCCTCTCATCTTAGTTATGAATAAGAGTTAAGTTTTTAAATCCTAATAATAATTTATAATAAAAGCATCATAGCTGGTGACTGAGTGTTTTGCTCGTCTTTAATTGCAGTGTTCCCAAGACATATCAAAGACTTCATAAGACTAAAATAAAAGAAATCTTATTCATCAGAGAGCTTGAAAATAAATTATTAAGATTGGGTTTCTATCACTTCTGTGGTTTATAATTTTGTTATCTTTAAACTACCTACATATTTTTACTTTTTTAGTATTATTCTAAAGAGAAAATAATTTGCTTCACTTTACTCTGACAGGCCCTTTCTAAATTTTCTCTATTTGAATGATATACATCCAGTTAGCCACTCCTATTGCCTATGTAAAATGAAATTACCCCCACAATCCATTTTAGTGTAATGTACAGTTAGTCCTTATTTGTAACTTTTGCCAATACCATATAAACCATTCAACGCACACAAAAAAAGGCTCTTCCTTGCTTGAAGGGCTTGTAGTCTCAGAAGAAACTAGGATGATTTGACTGTGAAGGCCATTAAAGGAAAATTGAACAATGATTAATACCACCACCACCCCAACACGACATACACACACACACACACTTCTTGTGGACATTGCAAAAACAAATTTTTTAGTGCCACTGAAGTAGAAAAAGGACAAACTTTTCTGTTATTTAAAGATACCACTGGGAAAATGCTTTCTGCCTCAGGCGGAGTAGCTACGCCTACTCCAATACAGGATTGCAGACAATGCTGGAAGATGTAATCAAGGGCATCTTTGAGCATATGAATCTGCTTTCTTTTTTCCTAAAATCAGGCAGGGAAACAATCTTCTCAGCCTACACTACAGATGTAGATCCATATGTATCTTTCTTCTCTTCAGTATTTGGAGAGTTTATTATTATTATCAGACACTGAGACAGGCATATTTGGCACGCTCATTGTGCCTTCCGGTGTTCTGATCAAGACTGACAGGTCTTGACCACCAGGTCTAGAGCAGTAGAGGTGCCCTCCGCAATGGTCCTGAAGTTCAGGTCTCCTGATCATCTACAGCTGGTGACATGCGGATGTCCCTTCTGGCACAGTCACCCAGGTTTCCTTTCCAGGGAAATTAGGACATGTCTAAAATAGAACGGGGATGTGGCTGGGGTGCGCTCTTGTGTTTCACAGTTGGAGATAGTCCCCGTGACTCTACTTTAAGAACAAGATTGGACTAAGCAGCACAGCGTATTGAAAGTAGAACAGATTGTGACTATGCAAATAGTAAGCTGTTGAGTCTTCAGCAAGAAATCAATGTTGAAGGATGATTTTGGCCCTGAGAAAAATTGTGCTTATTGGCATTAAGAGTGGCACAGGACAGAAACTGTGGCAAATGAAGGGGTAAAAATATTTCACTAGGAAGAAGAAGAAAATATTTCCATGTGGTGAAGGCTTCTAAAGATATTTTTATGGGTTTGCTTGCATTGTAACCTTCAAGGCACCAAATGCATATATTTTAAGGCAGTAATGAAAACATTTATTTCAGTGCACTGAAAGAGCAATCTCATACTATTACTGTACTGTAGTAAAGTTTAATCCATACCATCCTCAGCTGTGGCAGTTCCGATAATACATAGAAGTATGTTATCAATGCCTGGAAAACGGCAGGGAAGCAGCTAGTCAAAATAAAGCATGTCAGTTCTGCAGTTCACATACAAATATGATTGAATTTCTTTTCCTATGTTATTATAACTGCTCTGCTACATCAATTGCTCGGGTCTCATAATGACAACATGGGCAAGAAAAATGAAAAGAAAATTAAATAAAAGCAGGATGACCTGGTAACAAGAAACATAAACCTCCTTCTCCCTGTGACTAAAAGATGATATTTAATCAACAACTGTGTGCTTTGAATTTGAGTCGAACTACCTCAAAAGGCCCTTGACCAAAGACAATTACAGTCAGTGAATGGCAGTTACTGTATGCAGTTTAGTATTTTCAAATTTGAATCACTCTTTTCTATTCACGTAGAGTCCAATAATTCTATATTAAAATAAAGTGGTACTAATATCATGTCAAGTACACTGGCTTAAGGCCAGAGAAGTTCAAGAGTAAGAAATGTTCCTGCCTCCTATTTACCTGGCACTTCAGTTTAAAGCTCTGCATTGCGCACGCTATTCAGCTCAGACAACATATTACAACTGTACGCTAAACTAACAGCTTTGTTCTGAGTTACCACTAAAATTCTCTGCTATAAAGAGGTTTCAAAATGAAAATATAGTCCTGGGAGGTACTGGGTCTCATCTCAAGAATGGATATTTTGATTTTTTCACAGGAGGTATCTGAGGAAGAAATTAAAAAAACCATCTCTGAAAACACAAAGTGAACTAAGCAGCAACTTGAAGAATGTTGGTCTGACAAAGGAGCCCTCAGTGCAGTGCAGAACCTTCACTCACTCCAAGCGCTCTCTGGGAGGTGGCTGGAGTCCCTGACAGCAGCAGCAGCCTTGGCTCCTGCCCAGTGCAGTCACAGAGCCCCGATAACACGTCTGCACGGCAGTACAGATGGATTCCCTTCAAGCATATGTCCCTAATGCGAAAGGCTGCAGTCCTCTTACGCTCTAACATAAGCTTTCCACATCCTGTTCCGTTCTACAAAGAGGAACCAGATTTATTTTGCTTCCTTCTGCCATATGTGCTTCTGTAGAGAAAAGAGGATTTGTCCTAGTAAATGAGCACATCATACAAAAGGAAAAATATTAGTCTCATTTCTCTATCTCTCTCATGCACAGACTTGACAGAGAAAAAAATCATTAAATATCAAGTGTTTAATGTGGAATCCTGCTTCTGATTTTTTTTAATACATATTTATTCTTAAACTTTCAAAGCATTTAATACAAGCAATAGAATTTTGTCTTTTTTTTTGGGGGGGGGGGTGGCATTTTCTAGCCATCTTAGGCAACACAGTGAATGAAAGGCAAAATATTTCTGATCCATGTTCCAAAGCCATGTTCTTGCAGCTTTTTCTCCAAGGTACCATTTGAAGCCGCATTGTCATTTCTCTTTAAGGTTTATCAAGCATTGCAAGTCCCCCTTTGGAACACAAACATCATTGGAGGATAAGTAATTACAGAAAATGGCTCCAACTGCTGCTATAACGAACAAAATTTTCCTAGTCAGAATAATGTTTTCAAGTTTGTATTAGTAAATAATTGCATATGAACTGCTGCTATAATGAAGCATCTTTGAGACAAGTGATTTTGATAGATTCTCATAACAACCCCACCGCAATAATCTGTATGTAAAGTCAGTTATTTCCTTAATTTCTTGTAGAAAGGGTAGGCTACAATGTGAGGAAACTGAAATGCACAAAATTATCTTTGCCTTATCTTCATCTGCCCGTGCTTGAAGGCAGCTTTAATTTATTTTATATTACAAAAGTACCCAAAGTCAAAATTGGTGTCAAAGAGCACTTTCTAGTCTTCTTCATGGCACTGCTTTCTCATTAAATCAAGAATAGTGACAATGTCAGGGCAACAAGTTGGCTTTATACCATGGGAAAATCACTTCTTCACCTAAAAGAAGTCTGCTTGGACTGATTAAACTAGCTTTAAGGCCAGATTGTACAGGTGTTTGGCACAAAACAGCTACTCCACAGGATCTAGCTAAGAAAGGCTTCTGTGGGAGAAAGAACAGAAGGTAGTTACCAGATTGATGACAGAATAGAAAAATGTCTCCCATGGATAAAAGTCTAATGAAATTTTGGCTGTGCACTATTCAGAGAGGAGCGTGCATGTTTTTGCATTTGAAACGCCAAGCATCTCTCTAGCCTCCAGACTTTTGTGCAGTCTCTCTGACTGCCAAATCTGACACAATTTGTTTCACAAGTACAGGAGCTGGAATGTGAAACACCAATTACCAGAACAGGAAGATACCCTTGGGACTAGTTATTAAATATGCATGTATATTCATGAATACTTCACACTTCTCCACTGACCACACTACATGAACATTCACTAAAATATGTAAGAGTTCATGAAAACTGCATGAATGACAATGAACATCAAATGAGACATTTTGTATCACTTTTTGATATGTGACATCTAGACCTTCAGGGATATTATCTCACTGTCAGACCCTTCAATATCTAGCTTAGAAGCTCTGAATTACCCTCTCCAGGAATCTGCATTGTGCCTTAACAAGCTGTATAGACAACATGCAACACTCAAGTTACAAGCTTGCAATAGGTTAACATAAACACACGAATCTACATACACCAGCACAAGGTATCATCTTTGCAGTCAATGTTCAGGCAATCATTTCTCCAAAAATTTCCCATTCTTCCCCATGCTTTTTTCATCAAAGAATACTCTCAATATATTCTGGGCAAAACTCAACTTTCCCACTTCTCAAAATGTAAGTAAGGCTCTGCTGTTACCAATAACATGGCATTTCCACCCTGTTATAGCATATACACGAAGTGCTTACTCATAACTCTGCCTCTTCCTTGCTGCTGGCTTCGCAGACTGCTCGTGGAGCTCCTCTCTCAACCCAGCACTCCCTGCTCTTAGGACACTGAACGGCACCAAATCCACTAACAGTTCTAAAAGAGAGTTCTTAGACATGACCAGTAAAACAACTTGAAGTGACTCAACAAAATGTCTCTTTGCATGGTACCATCTGGAAATACAGTTCTCCTTAACTGGTCTACTTTTATGTCTATTCTGAGACCTGAAATGGTTTTCTTGTTACATCAATCTTTCCTCCATCTACCCTCTCAAAGTTATTTTTCATGCCTTCTACACCCAGTGCTCTTCCTGAAGGAATATAATTGTCTAGTCCATAACTTCCCAACTGTACATACAAAATCGCACTGCAGTTATCTATAGATAAATCACACAAATTAGGCAACTGACCACATTGTAAACTCATTTGCTATAGATCAGTTGCAATAGATTCAAATGCATACATGCAGAAACTTGCATGGTTCTAACTAAATTGATTTAAACATCAATGTAATTTAGATCAGTGTCACTTCTTTTTGAGGGAAGGCCTTAAATAAGCATTTCTTCCCATTCAATGTAGGCATTCTCTGGATGTAACATATGACTTTCCTGTTTATAGCAGCACAGATATTCTTTACATAGGTTTGATCTAACTCCACCAAAGTGGGTGAAAGCTCTCCACTGACTCTGAATAGCTTTGAATTAGCTTTGCGGTGGAAGATATGCCATTATAAGCTAAATACAAAAATATTACATTGCAATGTTATTTATCTGCCTGATGTACAACATACTGTTCTTGGTCTCTCATCTCAAACAAATCCCAATTACCTTTCTTTCCTCTTCCTGTGCCTGTTTGAAGCAAACAATTTAAATCCTTTCTTTCCTTGCATTTAAAAGCTTATTTTCTGCTCCCTACTCAGTTGTTGGGCCATATCTAACACTGTATGCTATTAAAAAATAGCTGTATTTAATCTTCAAAACAAAGTTTCTTTTCTTCTCTGTTATTACATGGGAAAGCAATGTTGACAGATGGATCAAACTGTCTGCCCTCAAATGCCATTATGAGTGGATAATGAAGAAAAAAATGTGCAACTTAGATTAGATTACTGGGCTGAAAGCAGGCTATTCTAGCAGCAGCAATTACAGAAAATTTACTTATTTACATATAAATAGGTAAGAAATTTCAACACAAAATGTACCTTAAGACATAAAATACGAAGTTCAGTAAAACAAGGCTTAGGTGCATCTCAGTGCTTGGTGAGGTGGTTACAACCACCATGCATCTCACAAACAAAAGATAGCTAGAAAGCCATTATAAAGTCTTTATTGGAAGAGAAAGAACCATGGAATTTTTTTTAAAATGTACTCCCACAACAATCAGAGCTCCAATATCATGAATGCCTGACTTTTCATTCAACTATTTTTGGAAAGGTTCAGTTCTAGTATCAGCCAATCATGCTTATATAGAGAACAATATTGAGAATATAGTTTGAACACACTGTGTCTCTACTTCTGCCTAGAAATACTTTAATTACAGCCCAAGGCTCAGTCAGCTGGATACCTACGAGTTAGGTCAGTGGTCCCTAACTTTTTGTAGACTCGCTTGAGAAAGATGGCAATAATTTGAGTCTCTCCAAGTTCAGCTTCTTTGCTCTGTCGAGACAGTTGCTTCTACCGCCGCGGTTCCTGTCCACCCCAACCCGAGGAGCACAGTGCACAGAGCCAGGGTGGATCTGGCAGTATTTATACATATGGATTTCGTGCTGTTTTGTGTATTTATTCCATGCCATTGAGATGACCTCAGCAATTACAAATTTTTACTAAGTTGTATGTACTGTATGTAAATACTAAACATATTTAACAATGCTATGTGAGGCAGGGAATATGACATATGCTCTGCTTATGACAGGTAACTCAAAGATACTCATCTCAATCAGAAATAAAACACTAATGCTGCCATTATGGTATTTCGGTTGGCCTATTTTCTTTTAATTTTATTAAAACTGGACTAATTTTTCAAGACAGAAATTGTATTATGCCTTTTGTTTTGTTTAGTAAGTACTGAGATTTGTGGTTTAAGAAATAAAACTACTGCCTTCCTTTAAGAAATAGGCCCAAGACAAGGAAAAAGCATTTTGGGAATATGTTCTGTGAACAACATTACTCGTATTCTTCCTGAAGCCATTGTGGTAGCAATAGGAAAATAGAGAAAAAAGGTATTGAAAGGTCCTGTAACATCCCACTATATCTGGATGTCTTTAACCAACTTCTGGAATGCATAAAATAGCAAGAACTCTTATGCACATGTTATTTTCAGTTACATCTTGCTGGCAAAGGAAACAAGTCCTGTTGGTAATAGTGAATAATGTCATAAAAAATGCTATCCTTTAGCAGCAAGGATTTGATCAACAGTTACCTATACTAAATCATTCCCTCACTCACTGATCAAGACCACTCGGTTGTCAGAGACGTACGTGGGCTTTGCGGACAACCCAGACTGCAGACATGACCAGATGCTAACTCATACCTGTTGTTCAATTACTTTGAACAAGAGTCTTTAAAGGATGCTGAATTCTGTCTTCTTCGGGACTGAGGTGACCTGTCTTTGGAAGGCATAAATACACTAACAGTGACTTGACAAAATAATCTAAAAATTAATAACAGAGAAGGTCACAAATGTAAAGGAGTGGAACATAAGGAAAAAAAAAAAAAAAAGGTTGAGTCCCTTGAAAGAAAAGGTTTCTACAACTAAACTGCCTACAAAGAAAGTCAGAGAAGAAATAGAAAAAAAGATTTTCTGGAAATGTAAGGTATTTTTATTCATTGTAACTAAACTCTGGGGAGATCTATCTAGATGAGCTTCTCAGAGTGCCAGGCTAGATATGCTATGCAAAACATTTCTTTTCTTCTAATCTTGAGCAGCTTCTGTGCTGTTAATAAATCCCGTTTTTAATTAGACCACTTGAGTCTCAGACTTTTATGAAGAAAATTTCATACAGGTTGTCCCAGAGAGACAAAACTTTCCATCACTAAAAGGTAGTGGAAGAAAGGTGGCCGACAGGGATTCCCAGTCAAAGAGGACAATTTTGCACTTCTTTTAGAGAGGTATATGACTGCTACAGGCCTAAGGTCATAGGCATTCTTCTTCCACTGACCATGAACAAGAAGCAAATTCAAAAGAAACAGTGAACAGAACATTTATGCCCTTTTTTCTTTCCTCAAACTTTAAACACCTAGGCAGACAAAAGGAATGGTAAGTACTTGCACCACTACCAAATGACAAAATCCTAACACAAGATTGCAATTTGAGAGCCTAGAATTGCAAAGAATTTCAAATGCAACTTCTGATTTTATGAGCCTTTTTTTTGGTCCCAATATGAAACGAATTAAAGGAATCAGCTTTTTTGAAAGCATTGAGAATGCTTATTTAGATTAAGATTAATAGTGTCAGTTCAAATAACAGACCTGCAACAAATAGGAAAAGTACAGAGATCTGCAGTCAATAGAATGGTTAAAAACATCTGCTTTAATAGCTAATCAAATTTAAAGCAAAAAAAAACCCCAAAACTTGAAAAGTCAGGAATTTTAAAACTTTGACAAAATGTGTGACAAGTAGGTAGAATGCTGATGAAAGTATTTTGTACATCCACTCTCTAATCTCTTATAATCTTCTTTACTGCATAATTGTACAAGACTCCCAAAGGAAAAAAAATTAATGTTTAATATTGTTTGATAATAAATTACTGAATGCGACTCTTGAAGGACATCTTGTAAACATGAAAAAATACTTTGCCAGCTATAATACATGTGTTATTTCTACTATTATAATAGTTGCTTTCTAGTCACTCCCTACTTTGCATACATTCTGAAATAACAAACACTCACAGCAAGTAGTATTACAGCAAGCAAACTGTCACAATATTTTTAGGACGTATTTGGTCTGCAAATTTCACAAACTATCTGTTGCAATCAGCATAGAGGCATTGCAGCTGTCACCACCTTTGAATCTGCTTAATAATTGTCCTCGAAAGAATACACAAATAAACCAACACCAGTAATTAACCACAAAATCCCCGTGCAAAGAGAGCATTTAAAAATGCATCTATAGTATTCTGCAAGCATTGCTGTAACTACTGACTGAATAGAGTGTCTTCTGAAAGGAAAAAAGCATTAAATACTTATCTCAAATTTCCCACATGCATCTCATTCTCTTAGGAAATCTTCCTCAGTTTCTTTTTTTTTTCATTTTTAAAGATTATAAGATCATGTGTATCATTAATATAATTCATTCTTTTTCTCAATTTAGAAATATTTTTTTTCTTTACTTTTGAACTGTACCTGTTATTTGACACGCTGCTATGGCAAAAGCTGTGCAGAGAAAGGTTGTAAAAAGCATGCCCAACATGAAAGACAAAGAATGGCCTAAAATTGGAAGTCAATGACAATAGTGTGATGCAGTAAAAAATAACTTGGGGTTGAGGCGGGGAAGGATGGAGGAAAATCAAAGCTTTTCATGTATTTTTCTCTTGACCTGAGAAAGAACAGGTGGGACGCTTAAAGAATCTTATTATAGCTAATGAAGACCTCCATGAAGACTCAGGTTCAACTGAAATAGCAATCTGCTTGAAAAAAAAAGCATTTGTCCCCCTTTTTTCTCCATTCTATACATATGATGCGGATCTGAAGACTGTTTCTTCTGTACCTGTTTAACCAGGAAAGTATTATATGTAAAATATATTCAGCAAGTGATAATGCAGAAACTAAAAAGAAAAAGTAGGGTATGATGTTACGGAGATATCATATCACAACTTTAGATCAGGAAATGACTGAGGTTATGAACTGAAAGTCATTGACATGCCCATGTATTCTGGCAAATTTCAACATTTCAAAGGGAATTATGTAGAAAAGTTTAAATTATCTTACCTGACAGTTTCAGGGTCTAGCCCAACATATTTTTTTTTAATTCAGTGACATATGTGAGAGAGAGTCCACATGCAATGAATACATGGCTTGAAAAAACACTGACACAGTAAATGTCAATATTCAAGTAATAATGCCTCCAGCTACTCAGGCAATACACCTCTAAAATAGAAGTGTTAATCATATGTGAAAACACCTGAATTCACAGGTAAGACTACTAGTTTGAAGTCATGATTTTGCACCCATATGAACATTATTTGTCATAGAAATAAACAAGATTTGAGTGTTTTTATTTTCACATTTGAACACCTATGATAGTTATGATTTTTATATATTTACCATGTATTTGATTATTCTTTTTGATACCATGAGGCTTACCACACAATATGATCCCACTAAAGATTTCCACTGTATTAAATCAGCCACTTCATTACTTATAGAGACCAAACCACTTTATTTTTCTATTTGTACTGCAACATTAATCATTTAAAGTGTATTTTCAATTGTTTTTATATTATGAGACATACAAAGCACATGAGGAAACACATTGTAAATAAATTATTATTACGTTACTAGATAGCAATAAAGGTTGAAGGCAAGGAAGAAAAGACAAAAAGCGCGTTACTCTCTGATGGTGTGACTGCGGCAAACAGCAAACTGCTTAATCTACAGAGACAGAACAAATGTCAAAGTAAATTCCTGACTAGGACTATAAAGCTCCAGGGAAAGATAACAACACACCGTGCTCTTCAGCTTCTAGGTCACAGCCTGGCACCAGGCTCAGATCATTCCTCTTTTATGCAATGATCCACCGCTTGCATACGCAGCCGTCAGAGTTGTTGGTTACAGGCACATGAGGAACACTGGTAATAAAACTCACCACTTTCCTTTCTCATAGCGTTGTCAGTAACTCACAGTGCCAGCCAAATGGTTTCAATCGTGTTTGAAAAGCAACCACTAGCTAATGGTACAGGCACAAACTATAAAGGTTAGAGCAGGTATGAAACTGCTACTGAAGGGAGGAATGTAGATTCGCCCAAGACATCTGATGGGTGTCTAGTGGCCCACGTGAAACGAGCACTTGACACACTTTTTCCTGGTTCCCGGTGGACAGATAAGAAGTAATACCCATGGAAATCAGTAACCTTGGCAGTAAAGCCAAAAACAATGAAATATTCTGTCTTTCTCAGAGCACTCAAGAGTTGAAACATGTTATTGAATACAGAATAGAAATATGCACTATCACCAAAGACAACACTATCATGATATGCCTACTTCAATCAGTGGATGCGACAGGCACACCACCTTCACATTCAAATTAGAGGGGGGAAGCAGCTCATTTTTGCTGCTGCTAAAGTACAGCTCAGTACCAAGAATTTTCACAAAAGCGTCTACTGATTTCAACACTGAAGTATGCTCCTGAGAGGCACTAGAAAGAAGTGTTTATCTGCTAGCGAGACCTCTATAAAATATGTTATATACGCCAAAGAAAATAACTTTTCCACAACTATCAAAATTCTTGAAAGATCATTTCTGGCAGTTTCTAAACACAGTTATACTGGCCAGACTTTCATAAAATAGGAATCATGATCTAACACCTGACAGCTGTTGTTACCACCGCTGCTGCTAAGGCTGTTAACTGCTGTCATTTTCAATGGCGGTAAATCCCTAATTAGGAGAATCCCTGATAGGAAACTGTATGGGCCCGATCTCAGGACATAGCAATACACTTTGAACAAGTCATGACAGTAAAAATTAAAAAAAGAAATGAACATAAGCACTGGTGTAATGAAGTGGAGGAAGATTTTTGCCAGCCAGCAAACCAAGCAAAGGACAAGATTTGGTGGAAAAGCCACATGCTAACTAACAGGACAGATGTTGGGAAAGGAACACGGGAAAACGCATATAGGCCAGCAAAGTCTTCAAAACCATTGGAGGCTTTGAAAAAATACGATATATTTTTAAAAGACTATATAGTATCACATATATTTTGTATCTATAGTTGAATAAGAGCTAGAAAAAAGGAAATGGAAGAAGGGCTCCTCTAGATGTTAACCCCAAGGAACAAGCTGGTTGAGAATGTGGTGGTAGGTGAAAGGCAACTTGGGTGAGACTGATGATTAATTTACAGAATTCACATCCCTTTAAAAGGGAAGAGATAAACAGCAAAATAAAACAATGAACTTCAAGAAGGCAAGCAAATTTGGATGAATCAGTGGAAAGACAGAAAAAAGAAGTTAAGAGAAGGTCAAATAGTAATTTTTCCCAATGGAGAGAACGGCTGGAATTCCACTAAACCAGAGTTTTCACTGATCTTAAAGAACAATAAAGTAAGACAAGTAGAAAAGAACATACAGTGACAAAATAAGAAAAGCCAACACACATTATGGAATACAAATAAGAAAAACAAACAAGATTAACAAAAAACCCCTGTACATACACTAGCAGGGAGAAAAGACAAAGAAAATATCAACCTGTCATTCAATAGAGAAGAAAGGCTATTGAAAGAGAGAGTGCTGCAAAAGGGCCAAAGTATTTAATAACCTTTTCTGCCAGTTGTCACTAAAACAGTCAATCGCAAGCCAATGGCCAACTCAGTTTCCACAAAAGAAAAAAAGAGAGCTCAACTCTTATCACTGGTCAAGTTGATCTGAAGATGTGGGCTAGAATCATGACTGTCTTGACAACCTTTGCTATTGTTCAACCTCCTAAGAAAGGAAGGTTAGGAATATAAAGGCTATTGCTAAATTTGAAACTGAGAATTGAGTGGGAAGTGCCATTGGGATTCGAGTGTGAATATTTGGGGAGACCTTTTTTTTTTGCTTTATGTAGTAGGGGCAGGGGGGTTGGAACTCGATGATCTTCAAGGTCCTTTCCAACCTAAACCATTCTATGATTCTATGATTAATAACAGACCACTGTCCAAAACAAGAATAAGGCAATGAAGAAGAGTTGAGCCATTCTAAAACTTCAGTGAGGAACCTCTGTTTACCAAAAAACATATTTGCTATTACAGAAGCTGTCAACTGAACTGAACCAGATTAATCTAACGCATAATTTTAAAAAACATTTTCAAAATGGTTACGTTTCTTCTCATCAGAACCCAGTAGATGCTATAATGAAAGAAAAAAAAAATATTATTTATCTCCCTCAAATCCACAGTGTAAGCAGAAAAATTCTTTATGGAGCAATCGTTCAGATTCACTATTCAAGTTTTACCATCATTTCTCTTCCTTTTTCCTTCCTGGTTCTTTATTGCAGGTTGTCCGTATACAAATTAGTGGTGATAACACAACTGACATAGTCAAGACAAAATGAAATCAATCTTAAGATACCAGGGATCATGGGATCTGCTGAATAAATAGTACTCCAAGTAGAGGTCTAAATCGTCACTTCTTTTTTACTCTTCAGTGAAAAAATATTGTAGGGAGAAGACACGAGACACATGACTTTAGAGGTAAATATACACCCAACTAAACACAAGAGTTCAGACCTGATTCTGAAATCTGACAGACTAATAAAGCTTGAGGACTCTAACTTCAGGACAACAAGAGCTCTGTCTCCTCAGGAAGAAGCTACAAACATGAACACTGCACACATGAGATTTGCAAGGAATTCTTAAATATAAAAATGCCTTTAAGTTACGATGTCATAATCAGAGATCTATCATGTTGGAAGCTGCAAACTTTTTGTTTGTTTAGTGAACGAAATTACACTATAAATATCACCCCCCAATTTTTTTTAATTACTGAAAATAATAAATTTTAAATCAGAAGGAACAGAACATTTTTTCATAAATTTAATAAAGAATAAAGATAAAAAAATAAACTTGTGATTAATTTATAACCTATATAAATGAATAGTCTGCTGTATACATTACTTATGTCATCCTCAAATCAGAAATACACTGTGTGGATTTTGCAGTTAGAAAGAAACACCTATTTCTAAATTTCACTTGTGTGACAGTGTTTTGCTGTAGAAAAAGTACGCATGTAGTCTAAGTAAAATGGACCAATAATGAGTACTTACAGCTAGGAAGATGATATTTAGCTTTCAGCTAATAACACTGTTGTCCAGGTTGAGTCAGACTGAAAATGATTTTATTTTTTTTTCAAACATTGGAAGGTTTAATTAACATTTTGCAGTCGTTACACTGTTCTGCTGTAAGTTGGTTTTCTTGATCAAGCTGTTAGTTGCTTTAAAAGACTTAGATATCCTCAACTACTACACACAGCACAGAACATTAATCACATTCCTGACATTTTCAAATCTGGGTGGGTCTGCTTTGTTTTGTAAATATGCGCTGTATCAGATACATGTGATTCAGACTGATTTAGAATATCAGCAGAAGGATACTGAAAAATCACAGAAGAAAGAAAAGGAAAACCATATGAAATTGGAGAATCATAAGATGTAATTGAGGCCAAAAGCAGAAGCCATTAATTTCACAAGAGATCCTTGGATGGTATAAAAAAAACACTTCAGATGCATTAGTTGGATATCATTTTCTGTTTCAGTAAGAGTAAGATCAAATCAAGGCAGCTTCATAGTAAAAGGAATCCTACAGTTACACTCTGCAAAGAGGGGTCATTTTAATTTCAGGGTCTTTTATTACACAGCAAGATAACTGATTGAACTGTGAAATAACATTTACAACATAAATAAATTCTGATGTCCTCTCTTTAATGCATTTAGAAACTACAGAAGTATTTTGCAGAAATTATTATGATTCTTCAATTACTTTTGCATAACTTGAAAATATTTATATGAAGACTGTACTATTGCTAAATCTTCTGCCACGGCTAAATTTTGCACTAATTATCAAATTAACTTTATTAAGAGCTGTGATGATTTAATAGTTTCAGGGGTTCAAAGCTCTTGACCAAGAATGAACTTATTTGCAATAAACCCGATGCTTTTTTCTTACTTCTAGAAGCCTTTTTCTAGAGCAAAATATTGTTGGAATTTGAAGGAAGCAAGTAAAAAACGACAGGCATTTCTATCATAGTAAAAATTATGCAAAATAGGAAACTATACTTCTTCCAACCTTCAGAGGATCAACTATCAACAGAAAGACAGCTTGATACCTGCAGAAGAGTAGTGTTTCCAAAATTCAGGCAAGCAGCTCCGACTTAACATGCAACTTGTACTAATACATCTACAAAGGTGGTTTCAGTAAGCACAGATGTTTTAGTGTTTATAATGTGTAAAGATTCTGAAGAGCTGAAGGATACTAAGCTGATCTGTTTTTTGAATGAATATTCCTTTAACAGAAGATGCTACTTTTTCAGTTTAATTTTCAGAGTTCCCTTTTTGCCAAGGACATAAAATTTAACTAATAGACGGTAAATGTTTCAAGGGCAACAGGTAATTGTATTATTTCTATTCTAAATATACAAAACCACTCTTTTTTAAAATAACAAATGCAAGAGCCTGCTTAAACTGGTGAAGAAAGGCAATACCACCAGGAAAATTTCAGACTTTAAATGACAAATAATCAGCATCATCTGTGCTTTCTTCTCCTTACAGGCTGGTTGAAATCCTGTTCCTATCAGCTATAAACCCATTAGGTATTAGCCATCTGTCTGATTAACCAAGGCCTACATTTTTAAAAAAATATCTTCTTTAGATAGATACCTTCAAAATAAAATGACAAATCAAGTTTCACCTAGTGTAAATCAGCATCTCTCAGCATCTCTGTGCTGTAGCTGAATTGGCAGGTCTGTATTAATACACATCAGTGGAGATCTAGCTTAAATAGTATAATTTTACTAAAATAGTTTAATTTTTTTTTTTCTAAAATAGTAAAATTTTACAGAGCTATATCAACTGTTAACAAGGTTGGCTAAATTGTATATTAGCACACAGCTTGTAAATTAATTAAACTGTAAATTAAAACACAGCTTCAGTTCAACTAAACTAGCATTCATTCAGAGAAAATCTGAAGTGTGTGTTGATGATACTCTCATTCTGGCTTAATTGTGTATTACATCCAGGCCTTTTTATGAAATTTTTGGGAAGATGAGACTGCATAGGCAAGTGATATTTACTCATACTCAAGGAAGATGAAACTGAATTGCTTTTATCCCAAGATTCATGAGTTCCTGCCTGTAAATTTATAACTCACCTGAAGACAATATACAGGGGTGTTTTTGGAATGGAAAAACTCCCAAGTCTGTCTGATGAAGATAATGATAGAAATCAGTGTGTACTATAATGTTTTAGCGTCAGTGAGACTTCATCCCTCTCCAGCTACACCCCCACTAGTCTGCGCTAGAATACCGATCCCAGATATTTTTGGCAGGTATTACACTTTTTAGAAACTTTGCTAAAAACCTCAATGCATAAGACAGACTCTGTTGTTTTTATTTTAAGGTCTTAGTCAAGTACTTGGTACACACCTCTCACAAAAGATTATCTATCAATGCATGAATATGTGCGGAGACACTCCGCTGTACGCCAGCAGCTTAACAGTTCTGAATGTACTTAGCAAGAAACATCTCGACACTTTTATTTACATGCTACCAAAAATACCTTCAGGAAAATACATAAACATTAAATGAAATGCAAATTTGGCATCTGTCAGTTCAAACTTACCCACTGCAACTTTGAGTCACATGAGTTGGCTGAACTGAATATTCTGAATCCAAGTAACCTCATCTTTAGTCATAGACTCATTCACACCTCACCCTCAGTGCCAAACCACCACTGACTAAGGGACAGATTTGTCTACCAGAAGAACAGCAGATTGCAGGAATGAGGTTAAATACATTTTGCTGTTACCATAAGTACTTACAACTTACAACTTACTAACAGAACAAGGAATACATTTATTTTGCAGTTGAGAGGAGTATTTCTGGACTATAGCAGTCAGTTACTATCCAGGTGAGAGAAGTAAAAGTAAAATACTGTGAACATAAGAGCTCGTAGATAAATTATTTTTAATTTGGCAAAGAAGACCAAAGAGGCACTTCGAAACTTTCAGTGCAGACATAACGCTGCAGTATGTAGATCAGGTATTGTGTTTCAATCACAAGACTGGCAATAACCGTAAATATGTTTAGATTTTAATTAAACTTTGCATAGACTTCAGCATATATCACTAACAGTATTTAAATTCTTAAGACTCATAATATTTATGTATCCTCACCACTTTTCCTTAAAGCCATAACGAACTATGCATAATCAGTGTTTTTCCCCCAAGGAAAGAACAATCTGTATTATAAACAACTTTGATTATATTCCATATATAATTACCATCTACCCTTCAAGATTACTGTGGCCAGTCTGGATCAAATTATTAACCTCCTCGAGCTCTGAAGTCTTTATTAACTTCAAACTTATTACCAAACTTTGAAAAAAGAATTCCTGTCTCCTGCTTTAACACAACTTGTTTTCTTCATGTTTCTGTAGTGATACTCATATGTCTTCATTTGAAATTGCCCAATTATATTTTAACGTTACCCTGAAGACTCTTTAATCTTTTCAGTTCTCTGTGTGATGATTAACTATTTCACTGGGTTATAATATTTTTCCAATGTTTTCACTGTAGATTTTTAAGTGAAAATTCTACTCTAGTCCAGTTTTAATTCTTGTGTAGAAATAATTACTCCTTCAAAAACACCCAAATAACAGAAAGAATTGTTTATATTTTAAAATTATATTTTTAATATAATGCATCCATTATCTTAAAAAACTCCCTCTTGTCAGGAGCATTACACTCTTATTTTTTAGTGCTTTTATCTCAGGATCACCTAGCTATGCATGCCCAGAAATTAATCTTGATTTATGCTCTGAAATTCTCAGAGTAGTTTCATTTGGCTATAGGAAAACACATGGCAATTCCCAGTATTGTTTTCCCTACTGCCTCTTTCAGCCTGGGGGGGCAATCCAAAGGCAGCATTGGCAAGAACAGCCACATGTGCTAATATGGAATTATTGTTAGTCAAATAAATTTTTGAATCAGGATAGCTGCATTTACAATTCTTGACATTCAAGGACTCAGATGTGTTAACCACTTGCTAAACCACTTGTGCTTAACAGTACCATAATTAAGCCCAAACTTTAAAAAAAAAAGCAACTCATCAATGACAGAACAGTCACTAATCAGAAGAGAATATGATAATGTCCTCTGCTATTCTATTTATGCAGCAGAAAAAATGGATGATACTCAGTACTAACCTTTTTATTTGTAGTTCCTAGTCAACCGTATTACTACTTCTGTTAATTAAGCTGTAGCAAGCGAGCAAAATAAAACTTTTTTTTTTTCCAAACAGATAAATTCTTAAACTTAGAGATCCAGAGTCAACAGGGCCTTTGTGCTTTCACAAGGAAGATTTGATTAGATATTATTGCTGAATTAAGGAGGAAGACCTGCCAAGCAAACCCAATATTTAGGAAGTGTTAGTTCTAGATGAAACTGCAGTAGACACAGAATCAACTCTGTTGACCAGCATAGAGAAATACCCTCTGAGGTTCAGAAGCTGAACCTAACACGATTACTCACATGGAACTCTATTAGGAGCAAAAAACATCTAAAATTTCCCGATATGATTCTTCTCCTTCCATTTTCTAAGGAAGTTACTCACTGACCAGCCATTTTAAAATACATCATGAAGCCATTGTCAACAGAGATTGAGTTATTTGATCAAATGGCAAAACCAAATTATGTGGCAAATACAATTGGACTATACTTTTGTTGAAACTACCTGTACTCTGATTTGAAGCTTTCTTTTTCCTCTAAACTATGATGTACCAGATAGCACAGCTGGGTACTTAAGATCTAAAAAGAAAACCAAAAGGCAAAGGTTGAACTGATTTATCAGGGTACATGCAACAAAGAGGAATACCACTCCTACTGTAAATAACTATGAAGACAGTCTTCTGAAAAGGAAGACGGGATGCCTGCTCCAAACACATTTTTGCATCTTTCCCAAATATAAAGAAGGTACCAGTACTATATTATGCTGTTAGGCAAACATCTTGCTAGATCTCAACAATAGCTAGTGGGCCTCTACGTACCCGAATACTTGCCTGACATCAACAACTTATTGACCTACTGAAGTCAATTAAAATTCTCATGTGCTTAAGGGTAGATAAATTGGTTTAATCTTTTACTGAATCATAACTTTAATTAAGATATTCTTCATACAATCCCCGTAGCATCTTTTTTCATGTGCCATCCCAGTGACTTCCATTAGCTAATATTAAAATATCTGTATAAAATCCACATTGAAATTCTTCCTAAGGATATAACTCCATTTAAAGCAAAGCAATGCATTGTGTACATAAATTGTTTTTTTCCTATTCCCCATCCTATAATCTTTGCCTCTGTGTAGGGAGGCAAGAGCGTTTTTCACTGTTGGGAAAGTACTACCATACTGGGTGTGTATTTGCTTAATGCACATGAAATGAATGCTGTCTTTTTTCTACCTTACTTCCTTTTCCCAGTACACCCTTTTAGAATAGTGTCTATAGAACAGGGCTTTTTCAAAAGAGGTGCTTAAAATCTGAATAGAAAAAATAAAATCATATGTATTACAGATAAAAATGCCTAGTAGGCCAACTATTCTGTCTCTGGACTAGAGCAAGATTGTTCTCCATGGTACATTTTCTAGTATTGTACCAGTGAGGTTTTTAATATGCTAAACAATAGGACCTTTACCATTCCTCTTGGGAGATTATTTGCACTTAATATATATTTCAGAAGAAGCTTTTTACAAGATTCTACCTACATTTTCTGTCTTTTACAATACAATGTCCTACTGAACACCCTACATATCCCTTCCTGTGTTTGGTCTCTATATATACATAATATTTCACAGGCAACCTTCCTCAGTCTTCTCCTAATCTCTTACCTGATATATAAACATTCACTTTTTTAAAAAGAAAAAAAAATAGAGTTCATATATAAATATAATTAGAACATATGTATAATTGGAACATACATAATTTGAATGTTATATAGACACATACACACATATATAAACACACACACATAAATACATGTATGTATAATATAAACATGTATTTAATGTTTCCCTCTTAAAACACAACTTCCGTCATCCTCACTTTTGTTCATCACACAATCATCCTCAACAGCCTTCTGGGTTATTGATTTGTGTATGTTTGGATGCCATTGCATCTACAGTCTGATGCCAAATGTCTTGATTTCTACCAAGCAAAGTGAAAATTTGTGTTTAATAGATCCACATAGCAATGCAGCATCTACAAAATACTAAATTATAAACTATCTTCACTATGTAGTAGTCTGGAATCATAACAGATTTTGCCACAAAAGACAACTATTTCTTTTTTTTTTCTTTTAATTCTCATTATGGAATGAGTGTAATCTCAATCTTAAATGTTAATAGCACCATAAAAAAAAAAAAAAAGATCCCACAGCTTCATGAATTTACACTTTTGGTACTGAGTTCTGTGCTATCACATAAGTGAATTCAGGAAATACAGTCTAGCTTAAACCACTCAGTCACTGAAAGCTATTAAGAGTGGTTTAGGCAGAAAAGTGACAGATATGATTTAGATAAAGCTGATTCTACATTGATGAGAGGTAGCTATATTAGAAGCAATCTCAGGAGGTCAGGTAGTCCTGTTTTCTATGGTTCATTTAATGGAATTATAACTGTAGCAATTAATTCTAAATCATTAAAAAGTTGATGACTTAGTCTCATCAAATATCAGCAAGCATATACATATATATGCTAATCTAAAGAGTAAGTACCAAATTATTACAGATACAAACACAGAAATCAAGATCCACATTTCCCATATACACATACAAAGTGATACCTGGTATTATGCAGGAATATTTGTTTTGGAAATAACACAAGGACAAATGTTTTATGCAGTTTCTATGTATTCTTACTACATATCTTAGCCAAAACCAGATGATGTGAATTTATACAAAATAATTAGGTAAGAGTTCTTAGAGACATCCTCTTCAAGAAACATTTACTATTGATGGTTACATTGGACCATGTTAGGGTATTCTTTTCTTTCCTTAAAAACATATTGTACCTTACAATTGTTTGTCAGTCAAACTGTTAAAATTGCCATTTCACAGTTCTGCCTGCAAGAAGTTAGTGTCAGATATATTTATAATCCTGTGCAGAATTCTGGAGAACTCTTATATCACGTAGGAGTAAAAAAATGCACAACAGCAACTACCTATGGAACAGACCCTGTCCAGAATTAGCCTCACAGTAGATAAATTGCAAATTACCTGCTACAAAGCCAAGCCCAAACAACACAATCTTTAGCAGACAGAAAACACATGGTTTATTCAAATATGAAAATTACCATATATTGATCCACTATATGACTGATCTTATGTCTAGATAATATTTCTAGATTCCAGACAGTAAGGAAAGTGAATAATTACATTATCAAAATCTATGGAGGCTTAAAACACTTAACTTCTACTTAATAATGTCACATTTAGTATCCAAAACTTAAAATCTTCACAGCTTCCGACATAAAGTGATCTAAAGGCATTTCAATTTTAGAGTGAAATGAGATGTTATCTATGGATCTTTAATATCAGCAAGAATCAATGAAGTGGCAATTTGCAGTAATAGGCAAAGCCTAAATATGGCACACCTGGGAAGGGAGCAGCTCCGAGGACTACAGCACACTCAGCCCAACTGTCTTTATTCCAATCAAGGCTGCACTAAGTCAAGCTCTCTCTCACTCTGTTAAAGTTTCAACATGCAATAAAATTAACGTTCCTCTACATATTGATTTTTCACTTCATAAAAATGTAACACTCTGCGAAAGAAAATTTCATCTCATTGCAAGTTTTTCTATTTGTTTCTTTCTTTGGCTTAATTTCAACTGGCAGCCAAAGCGCCCCGTTCCCAAGGCTGTCCCAATGACACTGATCCCTCTGCCGGGATAAAGTAACACATTGCAGCTGCTATGTTATTTGCCCATGCAAAACCCAGCAGCAAAACACCTACTTTTAGTGAAATGAAGTCAATCTGAATGCATTTTTAACAAAGTACAAAGGATAGCGTCACTGGGGTACAGTGAAACAGCTTTAAGCCTGGGATTCCCCACTCCAGTTTAACACCAATGAAATGTTACCTATCGCAAAAGGTATAATTTAGGCAGAAGAGCTAGTTCTTGTCAATTTTCTGCCTTTTAAAAACAATACTGAATTATTGTATGCATTTTGGAGAATTTTGGAATGTAAAACAGAGTAAAAGAGGAAAAACAGGGTATTAAGCCTGGAGTATAGGCAAAGGGATCAAATAACTACGATAAATTCAGAAATGCTGCCTTAGGGTGAAAGACATCTCACCATTAAATGTAAGTAGTGAGATCATTCTTAGAAAGATTCCTTCAATGGCGGATACATCTAGGAACAAAACAAAACACAGTGACCTCTGCCTCTGTTGTAAGAGACACGGGAGGATTATCAATCCAAGCTAACCTAACTGTTGCTTTATAATAAAACTCAGGTGCTATATAAAAATGCAAAAAAAATAGTATCTAGCTGGTTTGAATTTTATCATATTTGGCCAAAAACGTGCCAAATTTGACCCAAAGGAAGCATTAAAAATTATTTCCTCTGTCTCTCTTAATTTTCCATATAATTATTTTTATGGTATAAATAATTGTCTGAAGAAATCCATCGTATAATTTCTACTACCATCTTTGCAAAACTTCATTTTTTTTGAGTTTGCTTGCCTTCTACAGAGTTTCTGTGGCCTGGTTTTTCCATTTGAATCTTAGTGAAAGGTGAACCTTAGAACTACATTGTTTACATTTCATATTTTCCTTCCTCTAGATAATTATAATTGTTTACATTTCATATTTTCCTTCCTCTAGATAATTATAATTGTTTACGACAATTCATTTAGCATTGATTTTAACAAAAGCTAGACCAGTAATAATATAATTAGGAATGCTTAAAATTATACACATCTTAGAAACCAATTTGCAGAGAAATAAAACTGAAAGAAAAGATTATTTCTTTGTTACAGATTAAAAAATTCCAAGGTCCAAGTTGATTAAGACACAAACAATAGCTTACACATCTCATGGTGTGCATAAGGACATGTGACCCATGCTCTAAGTCTGCTGAGCATGGCAGCAATAACGCAGGTGGTCACTGAAGTCTTATTCCCAATGGTTCAGCCTCTGTTACTACCACTGCTGGAAACACAAAATCAAAACAGTAGGACAAGACCTTTAAACAAGTAGAAAAGGCTTTTCACCGCTTCCATAAAGCAAAGTCTGCTTCTCAGTGGTACATCCATATTTGCCAGTGTTACCAACCTCAGGAATTTTTTTTTCAGTTACCACGGAACAAACTTTATTGTTTTATGGTCATGGTAATGTGGCACTGTGTTTTGCAATTCAATCACTTAGCACCATCTGAAGTGAAATCTTTCTTCGTTTAGTACAAAATTATTTTGTCAGAAGCTTCTTCTCGTCAGCCAGTTGTTTAATTGCTTTTGTCTTTAGCAACCAGAGCATTCACAGTTTTTTAATTATTTGTTTGTGTAGGCCCTAAATCATTGCAACAGACATGGACAGGACAACCATCATTTCCTTCCATGGTAAAGAAGAACTGACTGTGGCTAAACACTGTAATCTGTAGAATTTACATAAACACATTAATTAGCCTTCCTTTGTTTCTCTCCAAAACCATATTAAAATACCAGACACAGCTGCCTCTATGAGAGATTAAATTCATGTCCTTTCTAATTCATGATGTCACCCCAGTCACAGGCAATTTCCACTAGTTTTAGTTTCAAAAGAAAGATAACTAATGAAAACATCACTATAAAATTTTACATGTGTAAGTTGTGCAGACATTCTACAAAAAGTTTAGTATTCATTTGAGACCCCCTTCTCACACCGCTGGGCAAAGATATATAGGCCAGCATTCCTGAAGCTAAATCAAACTTCACTTCCAATAAAATAAGCAGCTATTATGACACAAGCTGAGAGCTTCAGCTTTTACTTCTATTAGAATATTGGCTTCTCACATACACATAACATAACTATTTGACAGAGTGTAACGCTTAAGGATGAGCCAACTCATTGGGGTTTTACTTGTGCTGATAGGGGTGATCAGTACTAGCAGAACACTTTATGGAAACATATCATATGCAAAGTACCAGATGAATTTATGGAATAAAGTAGATGTGATGGCCAAAAAGGCCTTTCTGGTGTTTTACAGGAGACTGAGACTGAGAAGTCCTCAATCTGAAGAGTAATAGTAACATTAGAATAAAAATGAGTAAAATTAGAAGACCCTATGCTAGGAAATATTGATACAAAGGCGGCCCAGGACTGCAGCAGCAAGATCATGGAAAACTGTGTGAGTGTCTGGGAGCAGAATGAAAGGAGGAATGAGAAAAAGAAATTTACAGAAGTAAGCAGCTCTGAAGACTGCTGTATAATATACACAAATTGTGGTTTCTGCATGAGTCCCACTTTTTGACTCTCGAACACATAGATTGGATTTGTGGACTGCTTCTGTCAAATGAAGACAAAATTCAATTATTTTTATTGTTACTGTTATGATCTCTAAAACATCAGTCAACAAGTTTATATCCACAGTGCTTTAACAGATGAGGACTAAGGGAAAAGGAAGGAGACCTCATAGAAAGTCCACCGCCAAGAGACTGAACACACATAGAATCATAGAATCATAGAATTNTGAAGGAGACCTCATAGAAAGTCCATCGTCAAGAGACTGAACACACATGTCCTAGTCAAGTCCATATCTATTAGATGGTCTTGAAATTAATATAATTATCTTTATTCCTTACCTAATGTTAATGAGAACGCTGCAGTTAGAACCAAATGCCACTTACACATTGCACAGCATTCATGATGACAGTTAGAAAATTTAAAAGGTAAGAAAGCCATACCATTGTCAACACTCACTTTTTCACTTGTTCCAGTATAAAACTATTTTTTTAAGACAAACAAGCAAGAGAATGTTCACAAGTGACAAAGAGAATTAAAACAAATTATTATTAGCAAACTACTAATTAATCTGCATTTTTGGCATAACACAGCTTTAGCTTTTTATCTAATGAACTAAAATCTCTTTAAGCACCAATAGTGACAGGACCAGTACTGACAAGACTGACAAGACAAAACAAAGGATGAACACTACACAAATGTTATTCAGATCAAATTTTTCCCAAGACCAGGCCTTAAGTCTCTGTCCACAGAGAGTTATATTTGCACTTCTGCGCTCATAAACAAACCCTTAAAATGCATAGGAGGGGCTCATTATACTATACACAAACATTACAGCCAATATTATCTTTCATTCCCACTATGGAATCGTGAGTCAGACCTCACTGTGGAACAGACCTACCTCTCTGTCTAACCTCCAGAGACACAATATTGGCCAGCATTGACGTTTAATTAAACCATTAGCTCAGAGGTTTTGAATGCTTATCATAAACTAATGCTCATCATAAACTAACTTCACTGTGCTGCCAAAATATATTTTAAATACAGAAAGATAGCTCTAATAAAATATTAATTTTACAAATCTAAATGCACTGCAGCAAGGAAAAAAAAAAATTAAACAGCCTTGGTCACCCAGCCACATTATACCTAAACACTTTAAAGATATTTTAAATTACTAGCTAGATTACTATTATTATGTAAACATAGAGGTCCAAAATGAGGCCTGGGGCCCCCAAACTAAACAGAGAAAGCATGCAGTGCTCTAAACAGCTTATGAGTTAAAGGAGCTGCTTTGTAAAAGACTCGTAACTGCATGCTAGATTTGTAGCAGTAACTGCATTAAGCAAACCTATCAACTGCAGTGAAGGTAGATGAATGTAAGTAAGAGTAGACAATTGCTCATGACACGAAATGTTGGCAATCTGCTCTAACTGGCCATGCTTCAGCAAAGCATTTAAGCACGTGCTAAAAGGCTCTCCTGGCTAGGAATACTTTCTTGAATTGAGCCTAAGTGCTTTGTGGAGTTAGGGCCAGATAAAAAACATGCATTACTCCTTTTTGAGCACAAAAATGTTCAAATACGGAGTGCTTAGAGAACTGATGCATTCAACTTCTCTATCATTTAAGAGAGAAAAGAACAGGATGTACTTAGCAACTATAGGAATTAATGATTTTCATATGCATCGACAGTCACACCTGAAGATGACTATGAACATTCTTGGTACTGACTGTTCTCTGCAAGGCTGGGCTGATGAAGATGCAATGATGCACATTGGAATGAGCTTATATTTATAAAAACGAATGTGAGAAGCATATTTTTATTATAAATAAAACCTACTGTAGTATGTACGGTTTGGTGGAAACTTTGAAGTGAAGAAAACAATGCAAAGGCATCTTTGCCTTTCTAAGGAAGTTTGTAGAGGAATTTATGTATTTCATATATATATTCTTTATGCTGGTCTCTTCTCTGAAATCAACAGTCCACATACCTATCTTAGGGAGGAAGCTGTTCAGTGGTCACTACTATCTCATCTTTTTTCTAATAGAAAAATGCCATCATCTCTATCACCAATGCAAAAATATTCTGTAATACACCATAAAAAAGACTTTTTTTGTGGTTTTGTTTGTTTTTTTTTTTTTGTGTATAGGTGTAATCAGTTCAAAAAAGCAGAAGATATCAGAGGTAACATGCATTTCCATCTATTTTTTAGGGTAACTTAATTATTACTTGAAAATAGATATATTGTTTATCTTATCAGTTCTATAGATGCTATGAGCTACTGAACAAATTGAATCTTTTTGTTTAGAGCCCTTAAAGAAGACTACATTTCTCATTATACATACCCTCATATAGCCTGACTTTTTGTGCTTTGAATGCTTAAGAGAGGAATTTCTGCAATATACAATGTTCATTCAGAAAATCTGCCTTTCACATCTTAGGAAATAAACCTCAGCCTTACTAAATGGAAAAATTAGAAGAAGTATAACCAATTGCTTTCCTCTAATGAGAGAGACAGGTTCCTAGTTCCTCCCACTTTACCTCTACCCTCCAGCATTTCTGGTACTGTGGTGGGAAAAAGCTTAAAAAATTTTAATTTAGAAAGAAAGAAAGAGCCTTTTGGTTTCTAAGTCTAGATTCCATCTTTTGCAATTACGTATTTTATATATTCCATGTGACAAAATGGTCAAGTTGCTTCCTAGTACTAGGACAAAGAACCGACCCAGCCCATTTACTGACTAATCTAGAATCTCACTCCCAGATGGTTATTGTCTCTCATTTCTACAAAATAAGCCATCACTGCCAGCATATACACATTTGTTCTTCTGCTAACATTGTTCTACAGCTTAAACAGACATTCTCACTCTGCCAGTGCTTTTCTCTGTGAGGAGAACGAAAAAAAACAGTACAATTTCTTTATTCTGCAAGGATTAATAATGAGAAGGTTTTCCAATACCTGTGTAAACCAGAGTCTCTTTTTCCCCAATTGTAGCTACCCATCTTGCAACTCTTCCTTTTAGAATTCATGTTTCGATCACAAGTGACCAGAACTACAAACAGAATTCCAGATGAGATCCTGCTAGTACCATGTACATTGCCTTTAATAGTTTCTTTTCACTCCTAAAAAAGCTGTAATACATCCTGATATAGCTTTACACTTGTCTTTTTTCATTGCCATGTCACATTTGTGGCTTTAGTCACCCTGAGACTAATAAAGCCAGATCTCTCTCTTCCTCTGACACTTTCAATTATAACTCCCAGCTTATAACAGAGAAATCTTATTAGTTCCTAATTAGACTTTGTACTACACAATTTTGTTTCACTCACCCTTGCTTCTCTGACTTTCCCGATCTGATTTTCACATCTTCTTCTATCAGCCGGTTACCCAGCCTTTATTTTTATACTCAGAGAAATATTTCCAGTTGTCTTCAAGTTAAGCTACAGTTCAGTACAAATTTCTTTCATCACTAGCACCGATCTGAATTAAACTAATCCAATAGGGGGAAAAAAATGCTTTTCTTTTTTCAGCCATATTGGCTCCCCTATCCAATTTCTCATACAAGTTTTTCTGCCAACAGTCAACATGAGGGTGAAAACAAGCCCAGGAAAGGAGGATGAGCTTCTTTCAACAGTGATGTAACCTGCAGACACGTCAGCCTGCTCTGGAGGCATTACCCTGTAGTTCCTCACTAGCCTCAGCCTGTCTAGCAGCTGATTGCCATGATCTTCTTTCCTCTGTTAGCCTTTACCTTTTCCTGGCTCCAGCACTTGTTGGACCCATCGCTCATTGCACTGATTCAGGGTGCTAAGAAAGATGACCACCATTCACCTGTCGCCAGTATCAAATATCAGCACCCTCACAGGGCTGAGCAAAGGGTCAGAGGAAGAGAGCCCACGGAGGGGCTGGGGAATGCAGTTGCTGATGGCAGAAGGCTGGAACGACTGCATCCAGCAGGTTAATCTGCAAAGGCCATTTTACAGCCCAGTACCAGACCGGCAAGAGCTTGCTGCTCTCAGAGGACCAGATCTTTTTCTTCTTGTCCCTTTCTCTACTATTACTGTTTCTCTTCCCCACTGCCAGCCATGGACTCCTATTCTGGGCATGGTTCAGCCCCTTTGG
Source organism: Anarhynchus alexandrinus (assembly GCA_008711295.1). Classification (NCBI taxonomy): domain Eukaryota; kingdom Metazoa; phylum Chordata; class Aves; order Charadriiformes; family Charadriidae; genus Anarhynchus; species Anarhynchus alexandrinus. The sequence goes on from VUYV01000069.1 coordinate 2,181,225, forward strand.
GAGCTGCTCGCACCCACCTCAGAGCAAACAACTGCCTGAAACACACTGAGTGACTGAATGCACCTCTGCTGTGTGACGGGAACACTCCGCAAGGAGGAGAGAGGCATGAAGGCGGAACCATGCAGCTCTTTTCTTTTGCATCGCTGCTTCTTTTCAGCTGTTTCATCTATAGACTTTTAATACAAAGTAATAATTAGTAGTATTAATAACGAATAACTACAAAATGTATCTGAGTTGCTGACTATAAGCCAAGTGGAACGCTTTTCAGTACTAAAAAAAAATGCCAATTTAAATGTTTGAAAGGTATTTAGAAGTTGGGAAGATTTATATCATTTATTTATATCACTAATTCAGCCAGATTCCACAGTGTGGGCTTATGGTAATTTTGATGGCCTAGTGGGTCAATTAGGAAAGTCTGGGGAAAATGACACCTTTTCTTCAGAAGAAGCCCAAAAGAGAAGAAGAAATATACTGGGACAGCACCCTGCAGCACTGAAAAAGACATTCACCATCTTGTCATATTAGAGCGTAGGCATACTTGCTGAGACAGAAATATATCATTAAATAAGGTGTCTTGTCCAAATATTTATGACTTAATTACTTATTTGTATAAAGGTAAACTTCTGCTTTAAGAATTCATGAAACTTTAATGAGGACAAAAGGCAGTAGAGTGAGAAGACTTGTGAAACGAACTCTATGTTTATCTCCAGGGTAGCAGCTGAGAAAACGTCCCACAGTTATTACATGACTTGAGAATGGAGAACAAGTTCTGACACAATTAACCTTTTGGCCACATAGAAAAGTTATTAAAAAAGTTAAGTGGTGTTTTCTTGAAGCACACTTTGAGCGTTTGATTCTGTAAATTCCAAATTATTTGTCTACACTGAATGTGTTCCTGGTTTAGAAATTAGATTATCTTTTTTATATATGTATCTTACTCAATTAACATTCTCAGCTCAAACTGTAGCTCCATCTTTAATTTCTTTTTAAAAGAAATTTGATAAGTTGCACAATAAGAACTCTGGAATAAACTCTAGCATCAGCTAGAAAATATATTGCATAATTTTGTTGCCTTTATCCATCTTGCCATTTTTTACTAGCTTTTTCACAGTTTTGTAAATAATTCAGACATTAGTATGCAACTTACCCCTTGGAACACTTTATTACAACTTATTATTTCAATGTAAATTAAACCTTCCCATAAAGTCATTTTCTAAGTCATTTACTAAGACATAGTACTAAAACCAGTGCTATAGATTACATGTTGACATGTTAACCAGAAGACACTTCTAGGATTAGAAATCAAAATATATCAGAAATTAAATATCTGATATGCAGTGACTATGATATCATTATAAAATATTGCAATTTCACATAAAAGATTGACTTTATCTGCTTAAAGATTTTGTGTAATATCCAACAGTATACAACCTGCCTGAATACATTCCCCCATAATCGTACTTTGTGTCTTTCACTTTTAACTGTATTCATTTAACAAGACATTCATCAGACCTTCAGTAAATTCCTGACTGCATGTAGCATTTACTTTTTGTGCACAAGCTATAGAGTAACAAAGAGAGCTAGGGAGATAAATTAAATAAATCTCTTTAAAGCAAAGCAACGTGCATTGTAAGAAATCTTCGGAATAGTCCTGGAAATAACATTTTCTACATATGTTTAGCCACATTTATTGAATTGTTTGGACAAAATTTTGTAATGCATATTTTAAAAATATGGCTATGTTTCAAATAGATGAACAAAACAGAATGGACACAAAAAGACTACTCTCAAAACCCATCTCATAATACAGGAAATTTGAGACTCAGGTATAGGATAATATAGTATCAAATTTTACATAAGGGAATGCACTGCAACAGGAAACATAAGTAAAATGAGGACAGTTTCAAAACTGTCTGCATTAGGTGAAGGTAGATTTTTCTTCGCTGCATTAAAAATTACAGAGAGGTTTAACAGACCAGATTGGCAAAGAATGTTACCCCAAATCACCCCTTTTCAATAAATCTTCCAAGCCTGAAGAATAGCCTTTTTACCATATTGAATATAGGATCTCAGTGTTCTGACATAAAAGGTTAGAAATGGAAAGACAGCTAGAACATATCTGCCCCAAACAAATGCTTTCCAGTGGAATTTTGTATTTTGAAAGAAAATTCACAAAACAAAAGGAAAAAAGGAAAAAACTGTAATTGAATGTTATAAACAGGGTGAAGGCTATAAAAAAATTACATGGAATAAACTAAACATGGATTTTAAATACACAAGCAGGTTGATGCTAATGGTCACAAGCCTGATACTTAAGCTACTTGGGTTTGTGCAAAAGTGGCATATTTGTGCTCTACTTGTGGCACTCTGTCTTTTGTTCTATAATATATTTAAAAACAAATCTGAAAACATCATTATTATCCAACAGCGTAAGCAGCACTACAGATGGACTGAAATCCTAAACTTAAAGCAAGTATTTAATCAGCCAATTTTTAAAATAAAATGATTCAGAATCAAGAGAAAGAATCATCCATCATGCAAAACGATATAATTTTCTTTCTTTTGCCCATTGAGCCAGTGGTTCTTTTCATAATCTGATAAGTGAACAGCAACATGAAACAGCTGGAAAAATTGAGAGTTCATATGCCAAGGAAAAAGAAGTTCGTATCACATTGGAGCTTAATTCAGAAACACCTTGTACAATATAGACAGCCATGATTGAAACTCAGAGCCATACTGTAGTGCTGGATCAGTATGGTCTTCCTTTCAAGCTAATTAGAATTAGGCGAATTACGTGTTTTCAAAACCCTCTTTTGGATGTAAGGTTGTACCGTCACATCGTGTTGCATTGTGTCGTATGCATTTACCACTGTTTGAACCAACCTATAGACCTGCCTTTTGGCGAATGAAGACACACTCTAATATGCATACATCTACAATTCACTTATATTAATTTATATATATATGTATTATACAATATAAAATTTGTTTACATATGGATATATAAAAGTGTGAGGATGACTAACAAAGTCTAGTATCTGACTCAAGTTCCCAAGTCACTGGAAAGAAGCTCGTGTGATAACAAGGTACACCGTGGAAGCAGAAAACAGTAAATAGCAGAATATCTTAGCCATAAGGAACTAAATTCTAAAGGTGGAATAAACGCAGATGGCAAAAGAATTTGAAACTAGAGTCAGGCCAAAGGTTCATCTAATGTCTTTAGTTCAACACAGGCTAAAAGCAGATGGAAGACAGGATCATCCCATCTGCAGATACTCTTGTGTTATCTAAAACCAAATTCACTAGAAATCATAGAATCATAGAGTCATAGAATGGTTTGGGTTGGAAGGGACCTTTAAGATCACCTAGCTCCAACCCCCCTGCCATGGGCAGGGACACCTCCCACTAGACCGGGTTGCCAAAGGCCCCATCCAGCCTGGCCTTGAACACCTCCAGGGATAGGGCCTCAACAACTTCTCTGGGCAACCTGTTCCAGTGCCAAATGCGTGTGTGCACACACACATGCACACACACACACACAGAAAGCAGGACAGAGGGGGATGCAAAAGCAGCGTTACAGCAAATTCCATGCATGAACATTTATAGGAAATTAACTGTTATTGAGCTGTATATTTCAAAAATAACTTCTTTCTTCTCATCCTCTTTCTGGACTAGCTTTGTACTAATATTGCTAAAACCAAGATGTGAAATTCTGATTACACTGAAATCAGTAATTCACACTCTCTTCAACAAAACCAACACTTTACCCAGGTTTTTACCTATATACATTTCTCACTATTACTTATTTTAGATTATGGGTAATTTGCTTTCCAAGTGTATAAATGTAGAGTTTACAATAGGCCTTGGAAAAGTGACCATGGCATATGCAGTAATCGCTACCATGAAAGCCACCGTTTCACAGTTTTCATGGCTTCAAGAAAACCAGTAGCAAATTTTTCTTTATAAAACTTTAATTCTGAACCCCATAATGTAAAACATTTTATTACAACATCTATCTCATTCCCTACAAGTATGTTTGGGAATGATTTGTCATTAAAAGTGAGAATGATTCCTTGCTTCCTTGAGATATCAATAAATTACTGCAAATTAGCTACCAAATAAGCCCCATGTTGCTGTTGCTAAATGTTTCATTTCCACAAGCTCTTTAGAGAGCCAGTGCATTATCCCACTGAACTACTGAAATACGGAATTATGTGGTATTAAAGGTGAGGTATGTGTTTATAGAGCCTATTGAATGCTTCCAGAAATAAAGACCTATAACCTTTCATTGTTTGAAAGCAGTTTCTCTCTTTCTTTAAACCATTTAAAAAGCCTATGAAGATTTTAATATTCACAGGATTTACACACAGGTAAAATAATAGAAGTACGGTTCTCAGAACAAAAAGATTTGCCATGTATTATAGAGCTCTCTAATACTGGAGCTCTTCTGAAAGGGTTGATTAATCATACTATTTAAAGGTTGTGACACATTTATGCTCCAACTAATACAGGCAAAGCTAGTAATTCACAGTTACAAACCTGTGCAAAAGACAGCTTGCGTGTTGGGACACTTGCTTTTAAATTCTGGACCTTTTTGGACCCTGCCTGTTGTTTTGTGTTGAAGCCAGTTAGTTAGCATATCTTAACTCTTTAGTGATTTGTGTGTTAAGAAAAAGAAAAAAAAAGAGGCTTAATTTGTTGTTATTTGTATATGCACTGAAAAGCCCTTGTCATTTAGGTTGACTCAGAAGAACCATAAAAACTATAAAGAATCAGGATAGTAATTCATATTGTACTTCTCCTTAGCCAAGATCATAAAATCTTAGACTCCCTTAAAAAAAAAAAAAAAAAGCAATCTGCAGAGCATTTATTTAAAACACAGAAATAGGTGTTGACCATAAATATACTGAAGATGTCAGCCTAATTTATAAATAAATATTTAAATGGGTTTTAGTAAATTCTGAACATAGATCTTCAAGCTTTATAGAGCCAAAATTTATTCAAGGCAGAGCAGTATGAAAATTTGCATAGAGAGACACTGGATATTTGGTGCCATCAACACCCTAGAACCCCTGGAGTACAGCTGTGCTGATCGTGGGCAAGGAAAAGGTCATACTGGCATATGCCAAGTAAAAGCTTCTCTCACCAGTTCATCCAAGCCAGAATACTGACCTTTCAATTTATTTGCCTTACAAGCTTTTTAAGAACTTACCCACGAAATATATGCCTTGCTGCATCTCTTTCTGCCCCTCCCTTCCACCAAAAAGAAGAAAAATGGACTGCACCCATGATTTCACCTTCCCACGTTTTAAACTGGGAAATGGGGTTGCAGCAGCTGACTCCAGGAGCATTGCAGGGTGGAAGGGGGGAAGATGTTGATCGGGCAGCACTTCTCCTATCCATAAGCGTGTCCCCTGCCCACCTCATGCACACTCTGTATGGAAAGAAGGGAAAATCTATATAAGCAGAGTTTATGAACCAGGTCTTGGGCTGACAGCTGTGTCCTGGGGTCAGATTGGCCATGTGTTGAGCCTTACTAAAGCAGACCGCTTCAGAGGGGACTTTAAACCAAGAATACAGGAGTCTTTCTGCAACAGCCAAAGGAAGAAATAGATCCCACACAAGCAGCAAGGGCCAGCCCTCCCTCTGACATCCCTGAAAGTGGTTGATGCATAAGATGCCTTGAAGAGGAAGCAGAGGACTGAAGTCTCCATCCCTCTGGGCAGAAGCTAGCAAGGCCAAAGACCTGAGCAGTCAGTAGTGAAGATCTCAGAGAAAAGAAAGGTGAAATTCTTTTGTTTCAAAATTAGGAGCAAGGTGGGAGAAAGCAATTGTGTGTTCTTTGCACAACCACAAAGAGGAGGGGAAGACTGGGCACAGGGAAGATGAATCAGTGGAAAGTGAGATTCAAAGCCTAAGGTAATTTGCAGTTAGCTCAGTTAGGAATATTCAATTAAAGGCTTTGAAATGCAGCGTAGGCAGCAATGAAGAGTTTGGCTTCTCTCCAAAAGTAGCTGCACTCACACCCAGGACCAGGACGGTCTCAGGAGGGGTTAGTGGAATTAATGGAATCACTAGAATCTCCTCTCCTGGTCAAAAGTTAGTGCTCCTGCCTGACATACCAAATTATTCACCATTTAGGTTACTCTTGAGGCACATTTGTAAATGGCAATATTGAGTCTCCTTTATGTTCAGTTCAATATTCTCCATTTGACATAACAGCAGCCATGATAAAAATATGTGGCCTGAGAGTACAGTTAGGAAAATATGAGAATGAATCAGCAGTTTGATTTCTCCCTCTTCGACCCACGCATTTTAACTTGTTGGGTTTCAAGTTTGAATGTTATTACTATTTAATTAAGGCCATAACTATCTGTGTTCCGGTTCCTGAAAGCCTATTTGGCATGACATTCGAATTAGAGGTAATGAGAAAAATATGCTCTTCCATCATCAAGTTTGTTACCTTGATGAATATCTCTCTATAGGAAAATATGAAATGAGTTAATGTACCTGCCTATTAAAGCCACTTCAGGAGATGGCTGAACTTATAGGTGGCCTATTAGCTAAAGAGAAATTCAATCTAAGGCCCAAGGAAGAAATACAGATGTATCTAAAAAGTGGATTTATTACAGCTATTTCTTACAGCTACTCATAGAAAAAGTAGATGTCAGCAAAATTAAGTGTGCTAAAAGATCACACTAAAAAAAGTTAGGCAATTTCAGGGCATTTGGATTTTGTATGTAAGATGATAGGCAGGCTTATACGCATTTTTTGTGCATATAAGGCTTTTTGTGACTTCCTTGTAGCTGAACTTAAGATTATCTATCTGTCACAGTAACAAAAAAACAAAAAAAAACAAAAAAAACCCCAGCAGAAGATAGTGAAAACATTACCTAAACAACAGACTGAGGTTTCTATTTAGTGATCAAGGTCGCAGATGGGAACAAAACTTTGGGTAAAATCTAAGGCCTTTGGATGACAGTTTGTTTTAGAAAATATTATGAAGGGGATTACTGTTTCCAGAACATCTAGAGAAGTAGAAATCAAAGACAAATCCAAATATGGATATAGTTTCCTTTTTTCTTCTGAACTTTTTGCAGTGCCACTCAAACTATTAGCATGTAGAGATAGCTAAACCACTATTTTATAATTGTAAGTAAATGTAAATCACTAAACTTATATTTTCTTAATTTTTCTTGCTGGGAGAAATACCGAGAAAAACTGTTTTACCACTGAAAAATCAGTATTCCCACCAGTTGGGGAGTTAGAAATTCCCATGCACACAAATATTCAAGAGTATCAAAACCAGTTTAATAGAATTTAGAACACAGAGATGGGGACTGGATTTATACAGAAATCTGCTAAGTAGGTTTTATCCTTGATAAGCTAAAAAGGACTGGAAAGATATTCCTAAAATGTTAAGTCCAGCTCCTTCTTCCGTAGGCATAAGGTTAGCTGCTTGTAAACATACCTCTTTTACAAATATACCAATCAGTACCTGTAAAGAGGTTTTTTTTGTTAGTGGTGGGTTTTATCGGGGTTGTGGTTGTTTTGGTTTGTTCTTGGTTTTGTTTTTCTACCCAAAGTATTTCCATTGGAAACTTGTCCCAGGATGTGGTGACTCAAACAAGAAGAAAAACAATTTTTTTTTCTGATTTCCAGACTTAAATTTAATCACAGTCACTTACAGATTTTGTTCCTCTGCTGGCTTTACCTCATTGTGTACCAGCAGGATGTATTTATCACCAGGAATCTTATTTTCTCCCTGACTCTCCTACACTATATGAGGCAAGGTTTTATAAACCCCTCTGTAATGTGGGCTTTGTGTGTCATTAATTGCATGTGTTTCAGTTTGAGTTCACTTTTTTTTTTCAAGCACAAAACCACAACTGATTGAATTATTCTAAATGAGGGGATCAAAGTGCTACTAATTCCTTACTGCTACTGGAATAACTTTCCTGTGCGTCCTAGGACCGTATTTGCTTTTTTTCACAGCTGTGCCATGTGGTCAGCTCACACTTCTTGATCGACCAGTAATACAGAGATATGTTCTCCTCCTCAGTTATTTCTAAGTAATAAGCCCACAACTTACAGCAGAATTGCATGTTATTGGCTCCAAATGACCTTTCATCATAGCCTACTTAGAGTGTAATCCCATTTCTATTATTAAAGTTCAAACAGCCTTTCTGAATGATATTCCTATGTTCCTCTGAGCTGCTTATCGTGGGAAAACCTCCCTCCTTCTCCTATTCTCCTTGTCCTTTGCCTCCTCCTCACAGTGATGTCATCATAAAATTTACTTGGCACTAAACTATTATTTATCTACTTTGTTTTATATTATACTTTTACCCAAATATTTACATTAAGTTATTAAAAAATGTTGGTTCCTCTTCTCTGGTAACTAGAATTACAAATTCAATTATTAACTCTTAATTGCCTCTCAATATCAAATGGTCCTGGTCCTCACCAGGTAAATTGACACTCTTGTATCAAAACAGATGTTAGCTTTTTCTGAGAGTACCTATCCCAGTTATTTTATAAGAAAATATTGATTTCATCTCTTTTGTGATAATACTGATGGGAGTTGGAGGCTGAATGCATTCTTTTGGAAACACACCAGTTACACTGTAAACGAAACTGCCAGTATTACCGAACACTGAAGATCTTATTTCTTGGTGCATGCATAACTTTAAGGATAATGAATAGCAATGCTTTTAGTGTACCTTGAGACATGTTGTGAATCCTTGCAATAAGGCAGTAGAAAGCAAACAGAACCAGTACAGGATTGAAACAAAACAAATATTCTGGAATATTAAAAATTGATATTTCTTAGCTGAGACAAATTAGTTCTGATATCTCTATGTAATCTAAATACATTTATTTTATTTCACCCAAAAGTATTCAACTAAGTCAAGCCAAGGACATGCCAGCTTTACCACAGCTGTCATTCTCCCTCTCATTTAACAGTCAAGGAGTTAAAGAAGAAAATCTATATGGGACTGGCTGCTCATTAATCGCACGCAAACACACGCATATATCCCTTCGAAACATATTACCTTTAAAAGTAATCTCTTGTCACCCAAAACGGCACATGAACTACGCAACGTATATTAAGAATAACTGTTCATCAGACAGATATCAACTGCTGATGACTTAATGCTAATCATTTCAAAATAAACTGGCATTAAAACACACACAAAACATAGACCTTGTAGGCCTTAAAAATGGGAATTTCCATTTTTGTCTCTGTTTTTCTATCCTGTTTGACAGAAAAACTAACTGATAAACTAATTCATATATGGGACATGGTGAATAAGAACACTTATTGGACACATACTTAATTTCCCTACAGCTCTCTGGCAACCTGGCTGGATGGCTGGGCCCAAAGATTTGCGGTGAATGGAGTTAAATCTAGTTAGCGGCAGGTCACAAGTGGTGTTCCCCAGGGCTGAGTATGCAGGCCAGTCCTGCTCACTATCTTTACCAACGATCTGGACGAGGGGATTGGGTGCATTCTCAGTAAGTTTGCAGACAACACCAAATTGAGCAGGAGTGTTGATCTGCTTGAGAGTAGGAAGGCTCTACACAGGGATCTGGACAGGCTGGATCGATGGGCCAAGGGCAATGTTATGATGTTCAACAAGGCCAAGTGCCGGGTTCTGCACATGGGTCACAACAACTCCATGCAGCGCTACAGGCTTGGGGAGGAATGGCTGAAAAGCTGCCTGGCCGAAAAGGACGTGGGGGTGTTGCTTGACAGCCAGCTGAATATGAGCCGGCAGTGTGCCCAGGTGGCCAAGAAGGCCAATGGCACCCTGGTTTGTATCAGGAATAGTGTGGCCAGCAGGACTAGGGAAGTGATTGTTCCCTTGCACTCAGCACTGGTGAGGCTGCATCTTGAGTACTGCATTCAGTTTTGGGCCTCTCACTACAGGAGGGACATTGAGGTGCTGGAGTGCGTCCAGAGAAGAGCAAGGAAGCTGGTGAGGGGTCTAGAGCACAAGCCTTATGAGGAGTGTCTGAGGGAACTGGGGTTGTTTAGCCTGGAGAAAAGAAGGCTGAGGGAAGACCTTATCACTCTCTACAACTATCTGAAAGGAGGTTGTAGCAAGGTGGGGGTCAATCTCTTCTCCCAAGTAACAAGTGATAGGACAAGAGGAAATGGCCTCAAGTTGTACCAGGGGAGGTTTAGATTGGATATTAGGAAAAAGTTCTCCACAGAAAGGTTTGTAAAGCATCGGAACAGGCTGCCCAGGGAAGTGGTTGAGTCACCATGCCTAGAGGTATTTAAAAGACACGTAGATGTGGTGCTGAGGGACATGGTTTAGTGGTTGACTTGCAGTGTTAGGTTAACAGTTGGATTCGATGATCTTAAAGGTCTTTTCCAACCTTAATGATGCTATGATTTCTACATCTCTCTGACAATTCCAGCTTATTTGTGAACAATTCTGATCTTTAAGGTACCAGTTCCAAGTTATTTAAATACTTATAATTTAGAAACATAGCCTGTCAAACCAGATTGGTCTAGCTGTACTACGGCAACCTTTTGTTTCTGAGCATATCGGTCGACCACACACAATTGCTAATAGTGCGGGTTTTAATTCAGTTGTTAATATAAAGTTATACATGTTAAATGTAAACATAATAAAAAATAAAAAAAAAATTAATTCAGTTGTTTGGTCAGCACAGAATAAATTTGCTATTCATGTAGGGAAAATGTGCTGGCCCCAATATAATGTAAGTATGTTTGGGTGTGCATTTGCAGTCATGTCTTTAACTTAAGCGAGAAATTTTGCCAAAACAGACTTACTTTCCAAGCAAAGGTTTGGTCAACTGTTGAAAACATAGCCATCCTCATAGCCTTCTTTTAGCCATTATCATTGGATAGGCAATTCTTTCTACCTCAATCTAATACAACATTTCATTTCAGCAAATAAAAATCAGAAATCATATTTGATAATACCTAAATGGTACACCGGATTTCTCAAGTGTCCTTATAGTAGAGGCATGCAAAGTGCAGGACAAAACAACATCTGCTTTCCCTGTTTTACTTATTAATATTTTCATTTTTGTTTTAGTAGGAACAAAACAATCAAAATGCATATATATACATCCCTCAAATATAAACAGATGTGTACATTTTCATAAGCTGTAATACAATACCCTTAGACTGTATTCCATAAAGATGTGTGGTTTTAAGCCTCTTTTGTTTCCTTTGCCTCTTTCTCAGTGCTATAATGCAATCCTCAGTGTTTGAGCACCAGACTTCAAATGAGAGATCTATTCAAAACATGCACAGACAAAATAAGTGGTTTCCTTAGTAATGGGAACTACACGAAAGCCTCTGAAGCAGCTCCTCCTCCAGTAAGTCATTATGTACATGATCCTTTCTACCCCCAACTTATTAATGTAAAGATAACTTCACATTTAAAGAAAAATACCTAATGTGCACCCATAATTTTTGGCAGTCAAATTACAGAGGAGAGGGGAAAAATTCACTGTATTCCTCATTAAATAGTTTGGTTTTTAATCAGTAAAGATGTTGCATGTTCCAGTGACCTTTTAATTAATTTTCTAGATCTCCAAGTTGAAAAAAATGAAATTGTGTAACTAAACTACTAAGAACTTCACTTTGGTACCCTTTACACTCCAATAGTTTAGTGTATTTGATTTAAATTATCATTAGGTAACCATATTCTGAACATAAGCTGCACATAGCCGTGCTGTTCCTTGTCACCACCAAGATAGCTTCATAACCATTACCCATGACCACATTTTGAGAATGCTATTGATGGCATGGGAAAATTACTATGACACTTCTCTTAATCTCAGTGTAAAAGTAACTAAAAGCAAATTGATGTTCTAGTTCTAATATTTGTCTTAGTGACTGTTTGTACAGATTTCTAAATCAGCAATATAACTTGTGCAAATAGTTACTAAAAGCTAGAATTACTATTGTTGTCCACCCATTTTTAATATTAAACCACAATAAAATGTTACAAAATAGTAATTGCTTAGTTTCATTGAAAAAGGTAAGAAATTCAAGTCTGAAGTTCTGCCCTTGAGAAACACATTGAGGCTTGCCATATATACTTTAAAAAATAAATATGACATTATCAGGGAAAGTGGCTAAATTAAAAAAATTGATTAGTGGAGGAAGGAGGTTTCCTTTCACTGATCATGTACTATTTGCCACACCACACAGTCTTAACAGAAAAAGGGTAAATCTGTTTCAGATAAAAATTCAGGCAATTCTCTATAAAAAGGAAAACAGATATGAGCAAAGAAATGGAGAAAGTCCTCTCTATAAGGACAGAAAGTTCAAGTTTTACCACCACCCATAAGAATTATAAGACATCACAATCAGGATGAAAATTCTAGGCCCTATATTCAAATTATTACTGCCACAATTTTCTTCATCAACCTCAGATACAGATTAACTCAAAGACCCATGACACTAAAAGGTATATCCCGTGTGCATACCGGGTCCCATAAACAACAGGCAGATCCTTATGAAATCAACAAGGGCATCTCAGTTTTAAAGTTCTACCATTGAGAAGATCCCAATAAATTATATCCAATTAGTATAGGTTACAAAAACTGAGATGTCACCACAAGACGGACACAAACATACTAAGATTAAATCAGTTTTAAAATGGAATACATACACTGAGCTTGAAAACCTCTTTACAGATCACGCATTTCCTCTACCTAATCCAGCTGCACATAAGGATTCTCTAGCTGCTTTTCACTACTCCGTCTTCATTAAGTTTCCCACGCGGCATAGTGAGGTTGTGGTTGCTACGTGTGACTCACTTCCAGCCTTCAGCAGATGCTGAAGAGATACTTGCCTATTAAAATAGAGCCAGCAATGAAAATTAGAAGAACTCAGATATCACTCTGAGTTAGACCCAATAGGTATAAACCTTGTTAAGAGTTTTCAGACGTCAGGCCATTCTGGAAGGCTGACTATAGCTCTGGGACCTATAATGAGGAAAGAGACTATAGCTCTTGCCTGGGATCTTGTCCTTTCTGTTTCACAGAATACAGTTGCTACACGAACAGGCGAATTTGCTGGAATATGCAAAATCCCCTTGATCACCAGGATAAACATCAGCTCATCACCACTGCTTTCATTCATCCCCATCACATGTGACTGAATTTGTCTGTACTATATGACTCCTTTTACTACACGGTTCCAGATTTTGCTAAGTCATATAGCACCTACTACCTACATAGCTTTTAATGAAGTAACTGGTGCTTTGTGTAGAAGGGAACATTTCCTTATGTGAAATTCTTCACAGGTTCATGGCCTAGATTTGTTTCCATCTGCTTTATCTGTATCCTATCAACACTAATTCTGAGATCTGATAAAAGAAAGTTGGTAACAGGTTAAGTGATCTGAGCATAACACTTTCCATTATGAAGTACAACTGTATTTAGAAACTTGAACTCATTGTTGGCAACAAGCCTTTCATCTTCAAAAAAGACAAAGAACTAGAGCTAGAAATGTTGCTTTTGCTCATCATTGAAAAAATTATTCCATTTCAGAGGGATACACATTAATAAAAGTTTCTCCTTGTCTGTATGGAAGCATAGCCCTCAGGAAAATGTCAATAGTTAGTTGCCATAATATCTAAAAATGCACATGACAGTGTCAGGTTGACGACATTGCACTGATAATGCTGAAAGAATGGGGTTACATGAAGTGGTGGCACTTCTTTATCTCTTCCAGTCAGATCACTCAATGACAACCGCCTATAATTAATAAGTCAATTAACAACTGATGAAGCCACAAGACAGTTTTGCTTGAATCTGAGTAATTCTGGACCTTCATTCAGACAGGAATACCTCCCTACACCTCACATGGAAGATACACTAAGGCTGTGCTTTGCAGAGCTGGTGAGAATTAGTCTGTCAAACACCAGCTCCATTCTTTTTTTACTCTAAGGACTACAAGAAGAAAGTGCAAAGAGCCACCACTCAGCCCTCTTCCTTGTAGCTATGGAGCCTCAGAAACCAAGACAGGGGCACGTGTAGTCATAAGCGATAAAGCTATTCAAAGTGTGTCTGCTCTTTTACACTTCGACATAATCTGTATGGATATACACTTAGAAAGAACTTTTTAATTGCCAATTTCTGATATAAAGTCTGACATGTCAGGATTAAAATCAAATAGTTATGGTTTTTTTTACTTTACCTGCATGGTATTTATTTCAGTTTTTAACAATCCTTGCTGCATTCCAAACACAGCTGTGTTATCAGAGCCTAAAAATACTAGAACTGGTCACCATTAACTCCCTGAACCACAACAATCCTACAGCATATTAACGCCCAAGGACGCGCCGCCTTTCTATGTAATGAAAAAGGAAGAAGTTTTGAAATCCTCTTCCAATTTTGAGAAAAATGCAGGCACAGAACCACTGTACTTTAATAACTAAGGTTTTTAAGCATCGTATTAATTGTCCATTACAAACAAATAATTACCTAGTTTGTTTTCATGTGCACTCACTAATCAGATAAAATGCATGCTTAATAAATACCTGGAGTTAGCCTACATTACTTTCATCATCTCTCTATCAGTCTGAGATATGTTTTTTCTACCCCGTAACCTAATAAGCTATATATATAATTCTAGTGAAATAGATTACATTGCTATTTTAAAACCACCAAGCATCATAGTGAAATCAGCAGGAAAATAACTTAATGAACCTTAATCATCATAATTGTATTGGTTATAAAAGATATTTTTCTCCTGCAGATAGTTTGAAAAAAATTATTCCTTAGCATTAGCTAAATTAAAAAAATTCAATTATTTCACTTTTTATGAAACAGAACTTTATTATGATATAATAACATTTTAACTAATATGTAAATGTATGCCTATCAAGGAGGTACTTTAATTGCATATATAGTCTATCATAAGAACTCACTTTCTTTATGCAAGTATACTTTAGCTGATTTAATTATTTAGCCCTCTAATTACATAGTCCATACCAATCAACCAAAATGAAGCACTTCTATAATCTTAATTTCACATGTCAAATCACTGAATATGTTTTTGCATGATTCTCATGTTAACTAGAAAGCCAGATTTTGAATGAACCACAGTGAGTACGTGAGGTTAGGGGCAAAACCCAAGAAAGCTTTCATGCAGGGCAATGGTAGTCCCTATCTATTCCCTTTTCCCGACATCTTCTGTTTCTACATTGGTTGAGATAAAAGAAATAGCAGTATTTAGTTGGCTTTAACAGAACGTTCTTCTATTTTTAATTTTGCCCAAACTTTTTGAAATTTTCTTCTCTCTTACTCCACCCACCATCCCCCCCCACCGTAGCACAAGTTTACATGTTTTGTTTGTGATAGGTGTGACTACCCACACAGCTGAGATCAGGAAGGATCTACATTTTTCCTGCGGGGGCTAGCAGGGCAAGAAGTCATACTTTTCTGGCTTTGGGTTGTGCTTCCTTAACACATCCTGAGCACCATCCCATCAAACACGGGCTGTTAAGTTGTGCAGCAGGGAAGGCTCATAGGTTCACTTTGGGAAGTTTCCAACGGTTTGTATTTGCAGGTCACGGTGGTGAACATTAAGTACTATTAGAGGCTCCAAGAGCCACCTCGTGGGCACAAAGGAGAGACAAGGTTTCACCAATGAACCCTGAGGCTACAGAAAGGTGATGTGACATCTTTCTGTCCTGAGGTGTTCCCTGTCCTAACCCCAGGCAAAAAGACCTGAAAGGTAACCAAAGATGGGTCGGCCCCAACTATTTTTGTCATACCTCTTTAACTCACACTAGAAAAAATTGTAATGCCCACAATAAGAGAATAGGAGAAAATGGAAGGGCCACATGGCCTTCACCCCACCCTAGAGTATCTCATGTATTTGCATCCTGTCCCTCAACTGTCATTATTTCATATATGAGACAGTTCTACTCAGTTGTATGAAAACTGAACTGCAGACATCTTTAAAAAATTTAAAAGTTGCTCCCTCTACTTAGTTTAAATGCAGTATTCAAAAATCTGAGGCAGAAGTAAAAAACGATGCTTTATTACAGCCACAACAATGTAAGTACCAGTGAGTTAAACAGGACTAGTTTTGCAAAATTTGTCCTAACTAATTATAACAAACTGAAACTTATTTAAGAAGCTGGCATTACTTTGACTCACTTTTCATAATAAGTGATTTTATGAAGTTTAAAATCATTTTCTTACAGAATAAAAACAAAAATAATGCAGTCCACGATCTCAGACTCAAAGTGAATCAAAATTATATATAGTATTCATAAAATAGTAACCATTTTATACTAGAATTCCGGTGCTATTGCTGTTGCAAAAAGTACATTAATTTACACTGTTCCCTAATCTTCAGAAATTTTTCATACTATTATTAGACAGGACTGGGAGCTTTTCTTCAAACAAAGCAGAAGTGTGAAATGAGAGCCACATCTCACTTCAATCCACTAGAGGGTGGCCTGCCTCAATCAGGGCTGTAGTACTGAATTCATGCAAGATATCCAACATTTTCTTCGTTTTGACCTGTTGATAACCAACTCTTTGTACTTCACTATTGTTCATCTTCTATTACAAAGTAATTTTCTTTAAGTAAAACAGCATTTGTGACAAAAAAAACCCTTTTTCTAAAAACGTCTATCTCATTTATTCTTTTGTATCTGGAGAAGGGATGATCTATTTCAATGTATACCTCCCTCAAATTGAAAAAAAAAAATCAGGAATTATTTTACAAGTTTTAAAACCTTCATAGTTTGTATGCCCTTTGTTCACAGATAAAGAATAAACAGAAAAAAAAATTCTTCAGCAAAGAGTATGGTACAACAGAAGAAGGGAGAAAGAAAGGAAAAAGGAAGGGAGGGAAGGAAAAATCTGTGCAGCCTGTTTTTTGTATAATTAGATGGCCATAAAAGAGAGATTGAAGTAGACTGAGACTGAAAGAAACTGACTTGCTTTAACTAACCCCTTCCACAGTTTATTCTGAATTTTTATTTCTCATAGAGATGTTTTACTGCTCTTGATTTCTACTGAGAAACCTATGTAATAAAATTTAATATTTTATAAAATTTGGAAAAGGAGGTACATGAAAAATCCTATCCTTTCTTCACTAAAAAAAAAAAAGCAGCAAAACTGGGGGAGAGGGAGCATTTTTCCAGAATGGTTTCAAGATGCAGTATCCCCTGAACTACAGCAGCCCTTGCAGAACTTCAGTGATCTCTAATCAGTTGTTCTGAACACAGATAACATCCTTATACAGCTTTAAAACAAACAAACAAACAAACAAACAAAAAAAAGGGGATTTAAACCTCCCAAGCTGTTCTGTACAAGCACAAAGCATGCCCTGTAACTCCCACAAATCGGAAGAGATCTCTGGAAGCGTGCAAAGGCTTGTTTCGTGTATCCGTACCCGAAGCAGCAGTGTCACGTAACAGACAGCTTCCCACGGCCAACCAGGCTGGCGCAGCCGCGCGTACTACGCGGCATCTGGGCACGCCGAAGCATTGGCTCCTCTCTGGGGAGTGGAAGGGGCTCAGTTATTAACGACCGCTGAGCAGGCAGCACCATGTCAGTGTGACAACCGAGCGGGTGAACGATGCACCACTAACCACCATGGAAACAAGGAGAAATAAGAAGAGCTAGCGAGCATCTCTCTCTCCCTCTCTCTCTCTCTCTCTCTCCCCCCACCCACCCCTCTCTCCACTGGATTGCGAGCCTCAGCCAGGCAGCAACAGCGCTCTGGCAAATGTAAGGGATCTCAGCTGGCAGCACAGACAGTCTCTCATGTTGTAGGATATCAATAGATACATCTTTGTATTATATACCGTTAGACACACGCACGCACACCGACTCACACACACACACACACACACACATACATGGATGCACAGCTATTCAGACTCTGGCTTTAATACAAGTATGTGGCTCCCTGAACTAAGGAATCAAAATCACCGAGATGCAAGAACTCCTCCAGCTCTGAAACTACTCCTATTATAGGGTAAGTTGCTCTTTATTTTCAATTTTATCTTGACTTTTATCTTAACGTGTAAACTCTTTCCCCTTTCTTCTTTTTGTAAAGTTATTTTATTAGCGAATTTCCACATTTTACTTTCTGAACGGAAATGCAAATACATTTGCTTTTTGTGCCAGAGATAATCTAAATATGCTTGCAAGAGTATCAGATTTGTGCGTTTGTTAGCTTGAAAGAACATCAAAGGATATAAAATTATAAAGGGGGAACGTTTCCTCTGATGTTTCAGATGCAAAATCAAATTACACAGTTGCTCTGTGTTTTGAAACCAATAAAACAAGACACAGGACAGCCTCCTTTCTTCTCTCCAGTGCTAGGATTAAGGGAAATGCTGTTTATGTCGGGACCTTAAAACCACTGAGCAGCAAGGCTGAATGAGCATATCACAAACAGTTATTGAATTTCTGCCAGGCTACATCTTAAGGATTGTGGCAAATGACTTCGCTTAAAAACATCCCCTTTCCAGTCAGAAGGGACACTGTGAATGTCTGATTACTGATGCAGCTGGAACGGACGCGTTAGGTAAAAAGGATCGCATTAAGCAGAAGAGTTCTAATCTTCTTTGGTAATTAACAGGACCGCAGCAGGGTGCCTCTAAAGTATATTTTCATGTAAGGAGACTGTTCAAATCCATCACTATAAAAGCTTTGCCTCTTTTAGTATAGGAAGGCTCAGAACTGTTTGTCTTTGCTTCCCATGTCTTTGTTTTCACATGTCTAGTTGGAGTTTTTGCCCAGCACTGCTGTTCAGAAAGAGAAGAACCCAACATAGGGAGATGAAGGGGGCAGTAAATGCAGGGAGCTAGAAAAAAAAAGACGGTGATTTTCTATTTGACCAATTTAATCTACATAAAATTCCGTGCTAGCACTACTGTTGCCTGCTGTGTTTGTGTTTATGCATGTGTATGTAATTTCTTTCATGCAGCATAAGAGTACCTCAGATGAAAACACATTCAGTAAAGTCCATCAGCATGGATCTGTGATTCATGCATCAGTGAAAGCCAGAGAGAGATTTTACTTTACACCATGAAAAAGACAGGATAGCTATATAATGAATGCTTCAAAGTGAAAAAATACAATCTAAATCTTCCTGCATGTTTTTGTTTGCTTTTTAGAATATCATGTCTGTATTAAAAACAGCTCAGTATTCAGATTATTTCTCCTACCCCACCCCCTCACTCCTGTACACCTTGGAGAACATCATAAAGAATCTGTTCCTTTGCAGCAATGCAATTATTTGCTTGTAATTTTAGAGTTAGTGTGTTTCGTAAAACAAACACTGTGAAACAACCATCAACAGATAGCCAATGGCTGTGAGCCTGCCACCTTTCCATAAATGTCAGGAAACGGGTAGCTTAACAATATGTATGGTAAGAAGTCAATTAATTCAGGTGACCTTTGTAAATGGTGACAATAAAGCAGCTCTGACAATATGCCACAGCATTCGATATTCCCTCTGGAAAATGAATGAGCTTAAGAAGAGGTTTCCTTTTCAGAGTACAAAATGAAAGGTATTGAAGCATTAGCTCCTGCTATTGGCAAGCTTGTTTCCTCTATTTCAGACGGTCTATGAAATCTGTTTAAAGCAAGCTGGCTTATTTTATTACGTGAACCAGAATGTCTGGTTCAATTAATTAAATATCCTGGTTTTACCCACATTGCATGTGCATTTTAGTTGTTAAAACAAGAATTTCAAGCTACTGGTTTGGATTTTTACAGAATGTACTACACAATAAGGAGAGAAAACCTGATTCTGAGCTCTTCATGCTATATGCAAAGGACTACTCGGATGAAACTTTTTCTATTATGTACACACTCAGCATTTCTGAATCTTTATCCTCACTCATTTTTAATGTAAAAATTAAGTAAATATGAGTAACTTTACACTAATGAATATTGGGTTTTGCCACATGTACTCTAATGCGCTACTTTAAAATATTATACAGATACGCCAAAGAGTTTCAGAAAAATGTGGTCATTCCAATCATACATGTACAGAGAAAATATGCTGTAGATGCATTGTACAAGTACACAGCACAGACATTCTTAACTAGCAAACCAGTCAAAATGTATGGTGACTGTATTTTGCTTAATATTCCCTCAAAGCTCCTGCAATAATGTTGTAGTGTCAGACAATGACTGGCTGATGTTGTTATGGCAACCCCGAAGTACCGCCTTTCAGGGTGGTAGATCTGAGCATGACATCACAACATGCCTGTTTGGAGTACCCAGAAGTAGGTGGATGTTTCTCTTTTGCACCAGAATTAGACCAGATCAACTAGGCAATGTTGCTACTTGTAATGCAGATCAAAAATATCATGTTTGTTAACTAATCAAGAATGAGCAGCTTATGAAAATATTCGTGTTCTGCAAATTGCTTGTGACCACTTGTCCCTTGACACTAGAGGACAAAATTAAGTGTTGGCAAGTGAGAGCAAACCATTTAGCAGTGTTGGGAACACTTACTTTGACTCTTAGCCCTAATCTTTGTTGTATCAATAATGACTCTACAAGCTACCCAAAAGCTTTGCAGCTTGGTGACAACCATTCTAACTTTAAATGGCTGGTGTTCAATAGCCAAATCTTAGAGCATCTAAAGCAATGGAGAAAGCTCTATCTTACTTCTGAAAGAAAAGTGACCACAGAGAAACAACTAAACCTTTTCTTAAAACTATAGGTGTATGTTTTCAGTGAGTTGTGGTACATCAACCTTTTAGTTAATTGATGTCTCCTTCCTTCAGATAGTACCATTAAAAGCTGAAGGAAAAGAAAACTCTTGAGAGAGACATTGTCAGAAACTTAGTAAACCCTTCCACTTTAAATTCCACAAACTCTACTTAATATCAACTAGCAAAAACTGACAATGAAAAACTAATTTCACATATAGCGGTCAAGGAACTATTTTCTGAAGACCAAAAAACAGACAGCTTCTAAACCACAAATTTTGATGATGTTTGGTTTTTTTTTTTTAACAGAATAAGTCTTCAAGCCCTCATACTACTTCAAAAAGAATATTAATTCTCATTGTAACAATACAACAAGCAATTAAAATCCTTTACTTTACTGAAGGGAAAATGCCAGCAGAATTTGAGAAGAAACAGTAGTGACAGATGTCATTAGAAAGGTCATTAAACACATTAGTATTAAGAGAAAAATCAATACTTCCCATTACAACTGTAATGTAACTGTAAAAACGAATTACTGTGCCTTTTACTTTTTCAGTTGACCAGTCCACAAACTGTTAACTGCTGTTATTGTAAAACGACATTTTTCATAAAGAACTTTCCTTAATATTCTTGATGCCTAAAACTTTATTTAAACAAACCGTATGATCTTCAATTATACACAACATCTATAAATGATGTCATCAATGTTTCTCCAATAAATTCATATGCTCAGCTGACCTGAACTGATAAAGTTTTATTAGCACAGCACAAGGAGCTATACTCATCTGTGCCAGAGAAATATTCAATATGGATGTCAATCAGATTATTACACTTTGGGTTCTTCATGGAGTAGTTGAGTGTGCCGCCTGGGAGAGAAGAGCATTTTCATGGGGGCAAAATACAAACGACTTCCACAATTTCGCTTGATCCAATCACCCTCTCCTGACAGGATTTCCCATTCTTTATACATGGAAGATGATGCTATATAGTAAATCAACCACAATAAAAAGAATAGCAAAGAACTAAAAAAAGATAGTCAACATGTGCACGTTTTCTTCTCTTGATATTTAAAGACGTGTTCTAGTCATACGAGCCAAAGGAAATATCATTTGATAAATAGGATTATATTTATCATGCTCATTTACTTATATTTTATGATTTCTTAGCTTTAATTTACAAATTGCTTGGAAGAAAAAGCTACAGATATGCTCTCACCCCAAGCATTCCCAAACTTGCTTACTGGTTTTCGGCAAAGCACAAACAAATGCAAAGAAACTAAAATGAAGGGAAAGTTTAATTTCATAAACACAAATTTTTGCAGCATATCCTTGAAATAATTATCCTTCATGCAGAAATATTTCTTCTTCACAAAAAAATTACCTCAATAAAACTCACTCTCTTACAGCCTATACGCTGTAACTGCTTGGCCACAAGCAGTAACGCTCTAATTCAAAGGAAATAAGAAATAAGATCTCTGTATTCCCATTATTTCTATTCAGCTGCTGCATTTCTGGAATTCATTAAAATATCTGCCCCAAATTTAATGGTAGCTTAACTCTACTGACCTCTGAATTAGAGCAGAAAAGAATTTTTGCCTCTTTCTGCTCTCAACTCCCACAGTCTCAGTCAAACTGGGAAATGCTTCTTGAAAACGTTGGCACAAAAGAAATCATTTAGCAATTCCCTTTCCTGCATAAGCATCTGTATTTAGAGGTAAACACTGCAAAGCTGAATAAAATGCTACAGGGAATATTTTTTCAAAATATCTACTGATTATTAGTATTACCCCAAGAGTCTTTTACTAGAGGGTTCTTGTCATGCAAATAACAACCACTCTGCCAGAAAACACTTTAAAGTCTAAAACATTTGGTATAAGAAAGGTAAAAATCTTAAGTTTAGCTGTACGAAAAATTCCCTGGACAACCAGCTACCAGTATGAAAGAGAAAAAAAAGACTTTTTACACAATTCTCTGTCTAGGGATCAGACAGTTTCAGAAATTGTCTGCTGAACAGATTACAGAATAATAATCCAGAATAAATATCAGGTAATAGAACACACAACAAAGAGCAAAGTTGTGCACTCAGACATTTAATAGCCATCATCCTGGATGACAGAAGATGACTCTCCTAATGTCTTTACAAAGGCAACGTGATGGTCAGACATTACTAGGGCTCTTCTAGTGTGGTCTTGAGAGGTCAAAGGAAACTACAGCTGACGATCAGGTTGGTTAGGTTTGTCATCGTGGTGCTAAAATAAAAAGTCATCCTTATTTGAGACACCATGAGAAATATATCCCTGACTTGGGAGGCATTTAAGTAAGTGCAAATGTTTAACTTGTTCCCCGAATAAGGATAAACACAAATATCTCCTACTTCTGCTTTACAATGGTGGCACATCTCTGTTGAAAACAGAGATATATACATGTCGCTATTTATATCATATTTATGTGATTTATTCTGTACCTTAAGTCCTAATAAAATTGTTCAGCTTGACAAAAATATTTTTTATGTGGAAACAGAGACTTTTCTCAAAGTTTTTAGCAAGTGTCACGGTAGCTATAAATCAAAGGACTGGAGACATTCGTTTCTTCACCCCAAGCTCATTTCTGTTGCCAAGTTTTCTCAAGTCCCTGAACTTCCTCTCTCCTCTGGAAAGCAGCTTTCTCTAGAGGTCATGTCAAGCATCAGCAATTTTTTGCTGATGACACTTAACAGTGAGCTAATTCACGGAGTTTTTACCAAAGTGCACAACTACCTGCTGAGTTCCCCACACCAGCTGGCTTCAAGTTGCAGGCCACAGAAGCAGAGGCAGGAGAGACCACTCCAGTGAAGTCTCATGTGGGGGCTAAGCCTTCCCGAAAAACCTCTTCCCTGTGCAACAACAACTCCAAACCTACTGCACAACACAAAACTGCTCTTCTTCATGTGTCCCATATGGAAATCAGGCAGTGCTTTAAAAATTCTTTGCCCCTACCCCATGTGAAAGTGTTTCAGAAACAATACAATTATGAAGTACAATATTTTCTCTTATCAAATGCTAAACAAATAAAACAAGCCTTTCGCTATGAAAAATAAAACTACAGTTAAGTGGCGCTTCATTACCACTCTTGCTTGAGGGAAATATCTGCACAACTCCCATTTAATACCAGTTTATAACAACACAGAGCTACTTAGGTTATCCTCTAAGCATAACATTGCAAGTTTATCCTATATATATTCATTGTATTACACCTTTTTGAATATATATTTCTTTTCACACAGGACGCACCATATTAACTTTGAAAAAAGATAGCTGAGACTGTACAGCAGCTATTTCATGACACTCCCAGAATACAGTAATTTCACTACTTACATCATTTTAATTTGTTTGTCCAGTTACTTGCTGCCAAGCCCAAATACAAGGCTAAAACTACAGCACTTGAGAGAAACTGAATGGTTAATGACCATTATGCCAATTTATAGAAGTATCCTTACGAAGTGAGAGAAGAAAAAATGAGGTAATTGCAAATACAATGATCTGTAAAGCTAGAAATGTTTGTCTGAATGGCAATTTCACCCAGCATGTATAATTCAGGAAACATATTCTTCTGAATGTTGCTTTGATATAGATTATCCAGTCATCAATACTGTGTCAGACAAACATATTTTTGGTCATTTCATTTTTATTGTGCAATAAGAGACAAAAGGGATATTCACCATATTGCTTTAGGGTTAGACTCTAAACTCCAAAAACACATAAGGAAAAGCGCTTTGCCCTCCAAGAGCAGCAGCTGAGCTCCTGAACTCTATCTTTCCTGGGCAGAAAGAACAGCCAGTGAATCTGTGGAACTGCACAGCAATAGTCCTACATTTTTCAGTTCAGCAGACCCAAGAATAATTTGCATGTTTGGACACACATCATACAAACCCTATACTCGGAAGCAATCCCCTTAGATATCAGTGCAGAGAGTAATTTTAACACAATGAACTTTGCTCTATATTTCAGTGGTGTAATCTGTAAAATAGCACATTTTCATTCCTAAACTTGCTACCAAGAACCCATGGTTCAGGAGAAGTCCTAGTACACTTGGAGCATACCCTCCCCACTGCTCTACTTCAGCAGCAGTCAGGGGAGCCAATGCGTTTGTGTTCACACTGGTGCAGACGCTTCCATGCCTTTAAAGCATAGTAAAAACCAAATACCAGTTTTCATTCTGTAACAATACACTTTCATTTGTAACACACATTACAACTTTAAGATACAAACCAAAGAAAATCTGATTAACTACAACTCACACAATATCTATAATTTTGCCTCATTGGCCACAGATACTAAAGCATAAATTGCCCTCACTTGTACCTCTAAAGCTGGTGCTACTGTATATTGCTGGGGATTTCTGATGTGTTCAAATACCTTAGTAGAACCAGGCTGGATCAAAAACATTGGGGGAGCCTCAACTGAAATTGTTATCTTTTATTCCTTCTTGATTTTTTTGCTAATTGTGTTTGTTTCCGCTTTCCCATTAACATTGTTTTAACAGAGTTCTGTGTAAAAGTAATTATAAGAGAACTATCTGCTAAAAACAAACAAATGAAACTATTACCATTGAAATTTCCATACTAGATAGAACAATCCAGAAACCTTTCACAGATGGTCCTCAGAATTGCCATCTTTGAATGTAATTTTACTTCCATTTGTGGTAAATAGCAAAATTCCCATTGATGTCAACAGATGCAGAAGGGATTCGTAAATGCTTTTTCTCTTTGCTTTTTGGCATTTTCATCATTTTTCTATCTAGAAATACAAAATTCATCATGTTCCTTCATTTCCACTCATGCCACAAAGTAAAAGACAAAAATAACTCTTTGAGAACTTTTCTTCTTTTTTTAGAATAATCCTAATTGGCATACATGATATGGTACAGCCTCTGTATCTAAAACACCTAGATGAAGATCCACAACTTTCTGAAAAACAAGATTTCCAATAAAAGGAAATCTACCTAGTCAGTTACAAAAAAACTTGAAATCACAGTCCATATTGGCTAGAAAAGTTAGCTAGGTAGTTTTTCAAGTACTACACTCTGAGAGACCCTGGAAACAAACCCAGTTTTTGACTTCCGGTCAAGAGTTTAATTAAGCAGAATTATACCGAATCTTTGGCAATTACTGTGCATTCTGTTTTACCTGTGTGAGGAAACAGTAATATTCAGAAACAATGAATAGCATATCACCAGTCTTGATGAGGAGAAGCAAATCTCTTCAATATTTAATATGCACCTTACCTTGAAATATAACTCCTAGACATTAAAATGATGTTTCAGAATGGAAACACATGGTCCATTCCAGTAAATGGAACAAGATTTTGTTTTTAAGAGTCACCATAATTAATTTACTTAGTTAAAAAAAAACAACCACCACCACCAACGACAACAAAATCTAAATTTATTTTATGTATCTATGGCTATCTATCTGGCAAATGAATGAGGGGAGTAAAAAGTTTTGTCCAAATAGATGGATGATATTTTGTCCAAATAGATGGATGGACATAACAGATGTATTCCTATTCCTGTCATTAGTAGCAGTAAGAGTTTAACTCAATTCTCCCAAACATTCAGAGGAGGGACTTACCATAAAACTTTAGCTTTTTACTCTTTAGTCATAACAGTTAACTTGCAACTTAGAACTTTTTGCAACTGTTCATGATTTGTGTCCTATTTTTTCCAGTTCCATTCTAGACCCATGTACCTTTCTCTTGTCCATTAATGAGTTACATCTCTTGGAAAAGAAAAGAATAACTGCGATCCTCTGACACTCAGATCTTCTTGTTTGTTGCATAAATGTCTCCAGACTATCAAAAAGATGTCTAACATTGGAATTTGGCTATTCTTAAAGAATGCTCCATTCACCTCCAGTTCCATGTCTCAAGAATTCTGTTCTGTACATGATCATTACTGTCACAGTGGGGAATAAAAAGAAAATTAGAAAAGAAAACAAAAAAAAAAAACAACCAAAAAACCAGAATTCTTTCATTTATGTATTTTGTCTGATGCTCTCAAGCTACTAGCTCAGATGTCACTGATGTTATGGAGAAAATATAGTATATTTTACTAAATTTTTAAGAAAGATATCTGAAAGAAATAGGCAGACTTTAATGTCTATATTACAGGACATTAAGGACATTTCCAGTGTTAATTGCAGTAATGCTAGATTCTTTGTCGCTCCATTTTAATAACAGAAGTTATAGTACTTATTCCTACACATCCTTCTATGATTTGGATAATTTCTAAGTTTTATACCCATTACTAATCCTGTTCACAGTTATATTTAGAAGCTGCTCTAAAAGGGATTGTATCATTTATATGGTTTACCAATTAAAACATGTGTGATTTCATTGGAAAAGTATTGATTCAAATAGAATAGAATGCATTCTCTTTTAACTGTGTATTTGCCTAAAGGGTTTTGAAAGTGGAAGCCAGAGAAAGGCTTTTCTATTTATATTAAGTTACTTACATAAAAGAACTTCCTCTAACAAAGTTTATATTTTAAAGTTGCTGATTGCCAGTGCTTCCACTGCTTTCAGAGGCTTCTCAATGCAATCCAGATCTAGGTGCCTTTTTTAGGCACTTAAATATTGCCTTCAGTAGGTGTCATTTAACAATAAACTATAACTAGAATAGAGAAGTAAAATTACATGCAATTTCAAAGATTTAATTGCTGAAATGTTAGATTAACCATACATTGTACAAATTCTCAAGTACATTTAGGGTCCTTGGTCACCATCTCGGTTGAGGTAAAGTATATAGATCCACATAGTTGTCATACTTGGAGTTATGCTAACACAGATCCTGGCCTTCTTTTCCAAATTGAAATACCTTTTGCTCTTTTACGGGTTGGAAAACCCATAAACTTTCTGATTTTCAAGTGTTATTTTTCATCACTGCTCTGACAGCCTCTGAGTTTTACCAAAAGTTCACAGAAAGCAACAAAAAACCCTTTCCATCTGCCTCAAGTGAATGTGGATTAAGTCTTTGTAGTCTTTACTTTGTTTTAGATTTGTTTTATGTATCAATTCTTCAAACAATGTCTTCTGTTGGTATGTCATTATATCAGCCCTAGCAACAGCACAGAGACATAGAAAACACTACAAAAAATGAAGACAAATTGATAAAAGGTTTATATAAACACACACCATACATGCCTGACACAAATATGGCACAGAAACAATAATAAGTTATGTTGAGATTGTAGAATAGATATCTACAGCTACTCAACAGAAAGCATATAAAAGTTGTGATATAAACCCGCTATACTGCTATTTAATCTCTCATGCAAAGCTTAACCAAACTTTCAAAAAGTCTGAGTAAACCTGAAGTCATCTACTCCATCATTAATTGAAATGTGGATATTTTAACAGAAGTGATATGGAGTAATCAATACTCAAGGCTCAGGAAAATGTCCAATTCCATAAAAAATAAATTTGTGTTAGCATTGCTTAAGAATAAATTTTGCTTGGAACGTCAAGTACAGCATTGAATCCACATGGACCAAAATCAGACATAATCTGTGTAAAATGGGAAGGTCATAGGACAAGATTAATAAATCCTGCATAGCAACTAGTAAGAAACTCCAAAGTGCGATTTTACTTTCCGTAAACTGGTACAACATAACAGTTGACTTTGTTTTGAGCGGGAGGTTAGACTAGAGACTTACGGAGGTCCCTCCCAACTTGACTTTCCCATGATGCTATTATCCTCTCAGTAGAGGGGCTTGCTCCTTTGCCAGCATTGTCTTAGGTAACGATCTACAGCACCACTGTCCTCATCAGAGTCTACTTAGATGTCTTACTATGACTGCATCGGACGAGAGTAATTTAGATGTTACCAGAGGTGAAAGGCACTGTCCAACCTGTCTTGCTACATGTTTTGAGTTTGGTCTCTGAGCCAGTGGCACGGAGTTGAAAATTTTGAGAAGGCAGGCAGTCTGACAGACTGCTAACAGCTATAAAGGAAACAAAACTCCATTTAGTCACGACGCAATATTTGCTTTGATGTTACCTACCAAGAGAAAGGTAATTTGACCACATCCCAGCAGGATACTAAAAATAGCTTAAATGTCCTCCTATCTTGTTTAAAAATTTTAAAAGAATGCACTATATTTATTCAGATAACAGAGAAAACTATTTTCTAGTAGGCGAGGAGAACAATTCCACAATTCCCTGAAACATTACCATCTTAATTTTTAATCTGTGTGTTTCTGTTCAGCGAGGTGCTCAGTGTATTCCAGACATCTGGGGCTGAATACACTACAGTTCTATATAGTCTTGAAAATAAAGAATTAGCAATTGTGAACTAGAATTAGCATAATGACCACTTCATATTAAGCTCTAAACTTTGCCTTTCACTTCATGTAGCGAATATACTGTTTCACTCTTTTTACATGATATAAACCTGCAGCGAGTTTCATGAGGAATGATTCTGCTGAGAAATCTTACCAGTTCAGAGCTATTATTTGTGCTGAGTTTCTCATAGTTATCTCCAATATCAAGATTCATCCAGTAATTACTTCTACCAGAGTAATTTAAGAAACATGAACCGGTCAATTAGAGTCGCCTAAAATTTAGAGTACCCTTATATAGATGATTAAATGAACACCACTTCTATTCCTAATCTTTGAAAAAAGACAGCAATGTGCAAAGGATGACAAACTAGAACCATACTATAATATTATATGTAACTTCATTGAAGCTGTGGAGTGTAAATCAGGGCAGAAATAAACTGCAGCACTAAATTCCAGCATTTGCTCTAACGTTATTGGTGGATAACATAAGACAGCCTTTTCAGTTCAGTTCTGAACATGCATAAAACCATTGCCATGAGATTAGAGGGAGGGCTGGGAAGCCTTTAAAGGATTTTTCTCATATTAGAAACCATCTTGTGCAGACAGTTTGCATTTCTGTTCTTTAGCATGAGTAAAAGCTATAATTTGATAATGGTTTTTTTAAGAAAAATGTTTCTGAAAAACATAAATTATATTGCTGATATTAATCACTGGTACTATATCAACTCTCTAAATCAATATTCCAACACAAGCATACTCTAAACTCAAAAGTATGAAGCAGAAAGAAGTTTTAGAAGTTCCAAGCATTCCACCAAAATAGTTACAATATAGTATCATAGACTTGTTTAGCTATAATATTTACATTTGCCTGACAAAGTCTGCTTGTTGCCATTCACTGGGGTTAAGTATTTGAATGTAATTAAAATAAAAATGTTAACGCTATCTTATAAAATTATTTCTTCTTATAAGAAGGGTGTATTTCTCTTTATGCAACAAGTCACAGAATTCGTTACCAAACCTCTTCCGAAACAAGCACAAAAACATTTGCTTTAATAAGAACTCCTGTTCAGGCCCTAAATTGGACTCTTGTCTGAACAACGAAATCTGGTCTTTCTAAATGCCCGCAGACGCTCATGTTCAAGATAGACGCTTAGTGGAATTTGACCAATTACAGGAAGTCATATTTAAGCGCACAAGACAACTTTTAAAATTCTATTTCATTTCTGCTTACATGACCTGATAATCACACCCAGTGAACATGATCAGCTCTTACAGTAACCACAGCTCTATCTTATTGACAGTAAGTATAGATAGCTTGACTGGGCAAAAACCAGTTTAAGCTTAGTAGCTGCGTGCTTAAATGACTTCTTGAGCCATGCAAAATACAAGTGTATGGAGAGATTCAAGGTAAAAGCTGAACCAGATCTAATTCATTGTTATGTAAATACTATAGAGGAAAACCATAAAAAACAAATTGAGAATATGAGACTATATATGATACCGCTTTCCACACTGCCAATTTACATGTGTTTTATTCTTGGACTTTTCCTGCAAAATGCAAAAAAATGGTTACCTTAGCAACTGCCACATGTTACTCAGTTTATTTCTGAGATACAGAGCAGCCTATAACAGAATAATACTGTGCACTTTTATCAGGATCTCTCAGCACCACAGAGAATTAGGAACTAAGTGTCACAACATGTACATGTATTTTCTTAAAGTTTTAAGAAGGCACATTAAAGAAAGAGTAGTTGTATATATTTTGCATATATCTCTTTGCAATCTCATTTTCTTTACTGCTTTACATGTAAATTAAAAACAAAGATTAAGAATTGTATGGAGAAAAATGTGTACTCTGTCCAACCTGACAGTTGCTTTCTGCATTCTTCTTTCATTACAGTTCTAGTAGACTTCTATACCAAACAAGTAAAACTTTGTAAACTTCTTTAACGATGTAGGAGATATCATCTTCCAAAGCATAATCATAAGGCAGATCTCCAATTCTCATCATCCATCAAAGGTTAAGGTTTTGTTCAAAGTAAGAATTAAAGCATTTCACAGTTAATCATTAATTATCTGCCCTCCCTCGCCAAATGAAGTGAACTCTTTGTCACATGCCTAGGCCCTACATAATTTATAAGGACATGTCTTGCAATAGTAGTAAAACAAAAAATCCTCACACTAAAAAGGGAGCCAACTGAAGTTAGTCATTGATGAACACACCTTAAGGAAAACTGTCATTCTTTCGCATTTTGAAGGCTAGAAAGAGGCTTCTCTGTCCATCTGAGATCCACAGCCCAGGTCCTAGAGACAATTTTTCCAAGCACTCAGCACATGAATCAAGCCAGGACTCATAATTTATAGTTTGTAGGCCAAGCTAGGAATGTTAAGCTTTTTTTTCCCATCTCCCAGAGCATTTTTTTTCTGTTTTTTACATGAAAATGTTTTTTGATAGAATAGAGGAAAAGACTTGGTTAAATCCTGACTCCTCATACCAAACACGTGATTGTGCCCATTCAGATAATAAAAATAATTCAAAATTTGTACTTGAAACAGAATAATCAAAATGAAAAAGTCTTTGGATTTAAATAGATTTTGTACATTTGAATATTCTTCCCACTAGCTAGTATCACAAGCTCTAACCAGTAAAAGCTGCTCTATTTTACCTGTCTCTGCTGATTTCTTCTATGTCATCATGTACCTTAGGAAAGAATACAAAAGCTGACGAATGGCTCAACAGAAGAAAACAGAAGCCCAGATACATTTTTACTGCAGTTATCAGAGAAGGAGATTTTGTAAAACTTAGGAAGAGTGACATTTGACTAAAATTGCAAATGACAGTATTAGATTGACGAGAAAAACAGCAGCGCTTGTAAAAGTCCTGAACAGGTCAGAAGTTTTGAGAGGTCTAGGTGCATAGGAAGCTCTTGGATTGGGAGGATAAACAAATAGAGGCTAATTCTGTATTTAAGCTATGGGAAGAATTCAAGCTAAAAGTGCCTCAGACATTAATAAAGGTTTATGAGTCGACTGTGAATTGGACTAAGACTAACACATTAATTTCGTATATACCACATAAACCTACAAATGTTGAGCACTCCAAATGCTAAAAGCACATGCTTCCCTTTGGAAGAATATAAACTTCAAAAAATTATTACAGATATATAAAAATAAACACAATAAATTCAGGTGCAATGTTATGCTAGTCCAGAACACACACACACACACACAAGTAAGTGATTAGATTTTTACAATTCAAAAGAATTTACCTTTAGTAATACATCAAATAAACTATTCTTTTGATGCTTAGTTTAATCAAACTACAGAAACACAATAGCAGGGAACATATAAACAGACTTTTTTTTTGCATTCCCTTGGGGCACAATATAGAGTAATCAATTGTAAATTAATTGGGGAAAATTTGTTTTGCATAGCATAGAGAGGCAAAACATTAATTCAGAATCATTTGCTTAATGGCATTTCTAATATGTTATGCATGTATTCAGCCTACTTTTTTATAGCGAGATGCAAAACAATTACCAAGGATGTAAATACCGATAAACTGTAATCTACATCTCTATTGAACAAGTAAAACTAGAGTCAAAATATTAGATAATCTTTCATTTCTACCAAGGAATATTCAGAGTAGTTATCCAAGTGTATCAAATCCTTCATCAATTAACGAGAATTTATAATTATTTTATTACATTTAGGTGCACTCAGTTACAGATATGCAAAGCCACTCATGACAGCACAGAGGCTGTATGTTGTACAATCTATCTGTACGCAAGCATTCAAGTCCGTGCGAGCTCTGCATATGTTACTTTCTTTAGTTCCTATATAAACTTAATACCTGCTCTAAGCACACTTTCAATAGAAAACAATACTGGTTTTAAGGGTATAAATAGATATGTCTAGAAATTGTTCTCTTTATTTTTAAACCAAATCCTACTTCTGGCTTGTCTTGTATTGGTATAGCTAGATAAACAGATAAAATAAATATATGAAATATATAAGACAGAGAAACAGAGAAAGAAAGAAATTTTTTAAAAAGTCACTCTATAAAGTCACCAAGCACATGTCTACAAGGGAAAGCACAAGCACATAAAGTAATAAAAGAAAAATATGAAGAAAAACAACAGGCATTTTGCATTTTAGTGGCCTTACGAAAACTAATTTTAATTGGTGACTTACTAAATATGAGATTGAATAAATGCCATTCTTGTTCTGATTAAATGTCAAGGCCATAGACGTGTTGTTTCAAAGTGAGTGAGCAATAATTTGGTGTGTATAATGAACCTTCCAGATGATTTATCTGTGCAATACTTTTCTTATCAATAAAACTTCATGATCAGGTGTCTAAAACTGTAGCTTCTTTATTATGATATGTTTTGGTTTAATAAAATTTCGGTTTTATCTTTAACAACAGAAGCAAACTGATGCAAACCTAACCTGATTGGGACTAGATCTCTGTCAGTAGGCAGAGAGGAAGGAGCAGTCAGAAATCTTATTGCTTATCTAGAAAAGAGTCGCTTGTGATGATTTTTGCTTTTCATATCATTAATGAGATTTGAGAACCCCATATTCAAGTTCTTGTCCTCAAATCCACCATTTCCACAGCCAGAGGCATTCTAGGTCAATGTGGTTATCTTAGAAAGATAAGTTTTTTGTACAAGTCTAAGCTCCAGAGGCACTCTAGGTCCATGTGGTTATCTTAGAAAATGGAGCTCATCACCACGCTATTCTATAATCTATGCCTAACCAGACACAATCGAGCCCTTAGGAATTAATAGACTTTTCTAAGTGGCATAAAAAGAATCTCTCAGCAGAAAAAAACCACCGTGCACCGGCCCATTCTGTTCAAGTTCCTTGCATATAAGAATTCAGGAAATAGTTTACAAGTATTTCTAAAAGTATTTCTGATATTTTTAGATCTTACGTCTATAACATAGGAAGATAAACCTGGGAAAAAATGCAAAAACTATTTGCAAAGGTTACAGAGACATTCTGAATGATATTTCAGGACAATATTTGCATCTTCTTTTTGCTTTTCAAATTTGTTTGTATGAATAAATCTGTGTTCACACAAAATGCTGTGCAAAATGAATTTTGGGTCTATTGTTCAGCTGCAAAGCA
The DNA here is from genome assembly GCA_008711295.1 of Anarhynchus alexandrinus. Taxonomy (NCBI): domain Eukaryota; kingdom Metazoa; phylum Chordata; class Aves; order Charadriiformes; family Charadriidae; genus Anarhynchus; species Anarhynchus alexandrinus. The sequence goes on from VUYV01000069.1 coordinate 2,215,382, forward strand.
AATTCTGGTTTGGATTCAACAAAGTTCATGAGCAATAGTATATGAAAATGAGTCATTCACTTAGAAAGTAGCTCCAACAGAAAGTATTACACAGAGTAAACAGTAAAGTCAGAATATCAAACAACAAATATGAATTATTGTATTTATTGAAATTGCTTAAATGCAAAAAAAAAACCCCTCAAAGTATTAAAAAGAACATGCAGTTAAATTCTGTAATCTGGAACTGGTAAGTGAAATCTAATACATATGACAGGACACTGCAGAAAGTAGGAAACATTGATAACCCAAAGAGACATGGAGCTTAGGCTAGAATTTGAGATCTTTCAGACTATGTGTGATAAAAGCTGAGCTCTTGTAGCAGGCTGATGGCATGGTAATTGCTGGTTTCACTTGTCTCTTTTGAGCCTAGAAAGGACTGAGAAGTCTAATTCTTAGCACATGGATCCCCAAACAGCCATAAGACAGATAGCCTTAGCCTGAGCAACAAAAAGCCCTCAAAGGACCAAGCAATGAAATTTCTTTCTTTTTTTTTTTTGAGAAGTGCTGGAATTCACTGAGTAGAGCAGAAGTAGAATTAAGTTAACATCAGTTCAGTTTTACTTCCATTTCAGATAATTTCNGAAAAAAAAAAATAGAAAAAAAAAATCCTTTCTCTTTCCCCTCATCTTACTCTCTCCTGTCTGCCTCTAGCAGACAAAAACTGCTACAACTGTTGCTACCTACAACTTTCAGAATAAATCAACATTTTAATTTATTATAATGTTATCACTTTAAATTGTGCTTAGAATTCTAGCCATCAAAGAGGAAGTTAACAAATTCCTTGTAATTCCACAGCTATTTTACAAAGCTAAGCTGCAACTGAGATGACCAAATTAAAAAAAAAAAAGAAAAAAAAGAAAGAAAAATCACAGTCATGCTGATAGTTTGACAACTTTTCTTACCAAATACTTTTCTTTTAAACTCTGAAGCTGAGTGGCAGGGAGACTATGAATGCTCCATATCAGCACCCCCCAAATTAGGACATGCAAGGCTGGGAGATATGGAAGGAGCTACTTTAGGTTGATTTCCAATCAATAGGTATTCTGAATATTTTTCAGTCACAAAATTAAATGAGACCACAATTAATCTCAGCTGGATTCTAACACACGTTCAAACTGCAGAATACTCTATCTGTATCCTCCTTCCCTATGGTCAATCTCTGCAACTTTATTTTTAACTCTGCTGACAACATCTGTTTTATGAAGAAATAGATGTGATATTGCAGCAAGTGTCAGTGCCCCAATTAATACTGTTACATCAGACAGAAGTCACTGAAATCTGATGATAATCATTTTGATCATAAAAAAGGATATTTCATAAAGACTGTATTACAACTGTTGCTTTAAAAGTATGTTGCCTGATAGAGCCAAATAATTACCTGCATTTGTCTGATATCTATTTGTAAAATCCATCTAACCCTGCAACATGCAGAATGGAAGCCTAACACTTCTAAACATTAAAATATCAAACTAGCATGTGTAGACTCTGGAATTAAGGATTTTTTTCCAGTGAAACAAATTTTGTTTCATGCTTCTTAGCTATTGTTATTTTTAAAAGAGAAAGCAATTAAAGCCATGGTGAAAAATTTGAGAGTGACTTTTGTAACAAAATATGATAGATTCAGTGGCAGTATGATAGGAATGAGCCTGTTCGAAAACAATCTGCCTAAACTAATTACCAAACTAATGAAGGCTAATCATTTCAAACCTTAATAACAGATTGAAAAATATGCTATTGCACAATTAAGCAAATGAAGTGGAAAGATTTTTTTTTTCACTAGAATGTGCAGATTTATCTTTCCATTTGACTTCAAGGATTACATTTGTACATAATCTACTATTTTACCTATACAGTAAAGCAAAATAAAATAAACCTTCCCATTCAACAAAAATAGTTAGTGGGATGTAATGTTCTTTTCCGTTCTATAACTAGTTCAGAGGAGAGAAGTGTTGCCTCTCTCTCCTTAAAAGTTCTAGAAATTGAGTTCATATATAGGGAATAAGTATCTGGGAGCCTTTCTGCTTTAACAGAACGGAATTCTTACTTCTCTGACACAGTACAGCAATTCATGAAAGAATTAAACCCCTGAAAATAGCTTGGAAGACCAGAAAGAGGAACAAATGAAACTCATCAAGACTGATTCACCTTAGCATTTCCCAGGTTATCAGATTGGTAGGTACACAGTATTAAAATGAGATTATTCAGCCTAAGAAAAAACAATTATGAGTGCTTATCAGCTGAGCATAGTTAATAGTTAACTTTTTGATCTGCAAACATTAAGTGAGCATTGCCTGTATTCAAAACATCCTTGATATGGCCTTATTTATTAGATCGTCATCCCGGATAGCCATGATAAGGAAAAGGATGCACAATCCGGCTGGAGATACATTCAAAAGATTTTTTAACTCCAAACAAAACAACAAGGCAGGAATTTCCTTGACAAAAAAAGGGTTTGGTAATAGACCAAGTTACTAATACCACAACCTGCTCAACTTGTTGTGAAACCTTTTTGGACTGGTGCAGATCACTACATGACAATTTTCAAAGGAACACCAAGCTTTGCTTTATCTTCATCAATATGTAACTGCAGTCTTCCATTTTTATTTCTTTCAGGGTAATGCTAGTTTTTGTGTAATTAAATATTTGTGTCTCCACCTGCAGTAGATTATCCATCTTTCACTAAAGCATTAGACTAGTGAATATCGGTTTTCTGTGTCCATATGACTCTATAAACCACAAGGACATTAAAAGGTATTTAGACATCCTGACTGTAAAGAGAACACATGTCAATATTTCATCAGTATTTTGTTCCAAGATAGGCTTTTATTAACTAACTAAAAATGTTTTAAATGTTTTAAAAGTTGACCCTTGAAGAATAATTATTGGTAGAAGAAAAGCAACTCCACAGCAAGTTTATTTGTAACTTATCAATTATCATTCAATTCTAATGTTTAGCAGCAACATATAATGAAACTGAAACCCAATTTTCAAGCCAAACATTTTTATGGCCTTTAGGATATTTGCCATACTGCTTGTAATGCAAGTCTTGATAAATCCTCAAAACCTGCTCCTGAAGGACTGCCAAACAAAGCTATTTCACCTCATAACTGCTACTATAGGTTTCTACTCATTACCTCTATAACTTTCAAATGCTCCTTCACCTTCCCTGGATGTGGCTCACATTATCTCTCGTGAATGACAGGAGACAGAAAAGAGCATTCCATCACCTTCAGGGAAATGTTTTCAGGGCTTTTCAAGTTCTCAGACATTCAGATGTCTTGCTTTGCCTATTCATTTAATTCCAGAATAATCTCAACCTTTAACCAACTGAAAGTTACTGGATGGCACTTCGGAATTGGAATTTCAGGAATCCATCATGATCGTTCTCCACAACCAGCAGTGGAAACTGAACCTGATCAGTCAGAGTTTGAAAATATAGGAGTTAGAATGTTCATATTCTGCACTCCCTGTTCCAAATGATAAATGTTAAATCTGGATTTACTTTCAAAATTTGCATTTCCCCCATACAATAGGATACCATGATAAGGACAGTTTAAAGCATACTAACACAAGCTTAATAACTGGTATGGATTTTGAACTTCAAATGCTTTCCATGCTTTGTTTTCTTTGTATTAAGAATGTTAAAGCAATTTAAAGTGACATTTCCATGCTCATTAACAGAGGACAGAGAGTCATTTGCAAGGAGACAGACAGGTGGTTTATAACTTCCATCATTATAATATTGAACAAGGTGACAACCACTGCTTGAAGGAAGGATAATTATACTACAAGAGAACTTAAACTACATATTCAGTTCACATTTATAAGAACTGGTAGAAAAAGCCACACACCACAGCTAAGCTATACTCGTTTACCTGTTTAAATTGTGGTTAACCAAATTAATCCCCAATGCATGTTTATTGGTATTGGTTTGTTTATTGCATCAACTAACTCTATCAAGTGAATTGGCTATTGGTCTTCAAAAATATCTGCACAACCTATTACACCCAAGCAAGTAGACCTACTTACATTTTTAGAGAATCACCTTGTCACCTGAATCTCTTTTCTGAGATTGTGGATAAAACGCTCTTGAGACAGTGCTTGGTTTTATCATACTAGCTGAGGAAGGACCAGTTAAGAGGTAAATCACCCTTCCAAATGTCAGAAAGTTGATATGCATCCTCTGCTTTAAACACTCCCATGGTATATGTGTACTTTTCTTCTCTGAACTACTGCAACATGTATAGCTTTAAATATCGCAAAATACATGGATGACTTTAAAGAAACTCAGGCAACTTTGGTATCCCAACTGCTTTTGTTCCTTGTGGAGAATAGTGGAAAATTCTAAAACCCCAAGAACAATTTCTGAGGAGGTTATTGAAATATCCATATCCCTCAGGAAAAAAAAAAAAAAAAGACATCATTTTACCCTTCTCTTTCTACTTTCTTCTGTTACTTCATGGGATGTACTCTAGATCTTACGACATGTATCCAGAAATCTCCTTATTTTTTTCAAATGCTTCATAAGCACTTAAATAGGACACAAAATGTTCTTCCATTTACGTTTGCCTGTTATGTTTTTTCCAGACACACTCCTAGTTATTTTCCATACATGCTAGGATATATTTTCCATTCCTTCTAGTTAGTTTCTATACATACTCCTAGTTAACTGGGGAGAACAGTTCATTAATTCAATTAAGACCAGCAGCAATATGATGGAACAATTTCTGAGAATATTTTTAAGAACTGAAAGAACATTTTTGCAATTAAATCCTCATATGGCCCTTCTTAGTTGACATGTTTTCTTAGAATTATCATGTACATACACATAGAGAAACAACTCCAGTTTTTTCAGCATATATAATCACTCCTCATCTACCTGTAAAGGTTATATCACTGTACTTAATATTTGTACAAACAATTAACAGCTATTTCTCCTCTGTTGTCAACAAATCTAAAATTGTTTTACAGAGGAAGCAGTATTTTTGTCCTAGTTTCCTTTCACAAAGATTTATTATCTTTTTCCTCATACTAATTCCGCCCTAATTCCAATTTATTTTAATGAACCTGAGTGACCAGAATCATACACAGTGTTTCATGAGAGTCCTCACCTGTAGCTGATAAACAAAACTAATGGCTTTTGGCGTTCTAGTGCCAGTGGTCCTCCTATGAGTAAGCCAGCATACCCTGCCTTTCTCCTTACTTCTGATATTCCTTCTGATGTCTTCCAAATTTGAAGCAGAAATTACTACTAGACCCTGAAAGCATAATTTGTCATTTCATACTATTGAAATGTCACACTATTGAAATATCTATCTTTCTTTACTTATTCAAGTTGTTTTACTGCTGTAAAAGAGAACCATGCCATTGTCTGAAAGCAGAAAGGCTGAAGTCAGACTTAAAAATAAATGTCTTACAATAAAAAAATGTTTTGACTTATTATTATTATTACAAAATTATGCCTAATCCATCTTTGGAAGGACAAATAGGAAGGACAATTTGAAATGGTTCATCTATCCCACTTCAACACCCATGAGGAACAAACCTGTTCATTCTTTCATTCCATAATCGCCACTAATAGGATCTTTCCAGTATCCTAAATCAAACTTATCTTTTGTTCAGTTTCAAGAGCCATTTTCCCATGGCAAGATGCATTTCATTGCACAAACACATCTGTGCATCTCTAACATTCTTATCGTAATAGGTAAGGTAGTGTTCCTACGTGTCTTTACATATGCACCTACAGCAGGTATCTATGCCTGGTCTTTGAATCATAAGTAGGAATCACAAAAAAATGCACGAGAAATTATGCTTGTCAAGGAAAATCTAGCACAAGCTTTGAGTACAGTGATCACAATCTGGTTAATTGACTTGAATACTTGAACAGCAAATACTGGTCAAAACTCTCTGGGAGATCAGAACGTTAATTTTAACACTGCAGTCAGACTTGGCATCCAAAATGAAGTAAGGTGATGTAAAAGGATGACAGATGCTGGAGAGCTAAGAAAGAAATAAAAAAAAATCAAGATGTGACTATATCATGTAAGTTTCATAATTGAAATAATCCTGTTCAGTGACACGCTAATGAGCCAAATCATCTAACATTCAGGGATTGACTGAGTTTTTCACATTAGACAAAATACAAAAAATTCTTTTAAAATAATAGGAAACACTAGAAGGACTGTACATTGGGAAAAAATGGAGTGGGGGAGGTGGCTATGAATCTATGCATACTGGAGAGATACAACGGTTTAAATAAATTCACAATTTTAAAAGAAAAAGAAAAACACTTGAAAGAGGATTCAGTTACTGTTCCAGGAACTATATAGTTATTTAGCTGTAGTGCCACACACAGTAGAAGGGACACTGTACTTAACTATAAGTGTTGCTATTTATTTATCTTGTATTTATCCTCTTTCTAATGGTCTTATTTTAAAAAGCAAGTCATAAAGAGAAAATAAGATCTGCATTTTAATGTATTCACTTCTGGGGAAATAAGAAATGAACCATGATAATCCTATAGTGTGGGTTAGAGCTGACGAATGGGTCATAAAAGCAGAAAAAGCAATAATTTCAGGTCTGAAAATACCATTAGTTTTGCAAATCGTATAAAAAAACTTAACATGTAATGTTATTAATGAGATGCTCAGCTGAGCAAAAACTGTAATTAAAACTAAATATGAATCAAAATACTTTCTGCAATCAGAAATGACAGTATCTCTATGAGCTGGTAATTTATGAGTGTGCATAAATCACTCCAACTGATATAAAACACAGCAGAAAACAGAACTTCTATTTCCTAATCTTTACAATAATATTCTGGTTTATGCATTGTCAGTTTTTGCATCCTGAAATTGTTTTTTCATCAATCCATTTCTGCACTGCCTCAAGCAAGATTAAAAAAAAATTATCCATTTCTGTTGAACAATACATTGTGAACCTGATTCCTCAGGTGGCTCAGAATGAAAGTAATCACCTAATATATTCACAATTATAAAGTTAAAGCAATTCAGCCTAATATGCTAGGAAAATTTATGATATAGAAAATATTATCCACTACCAGCACATCAAACATAAATTCTTTCTGGTTTTTTTAGTAAGGAATTTCTGTTACTATAATGACAAGCAATAATCTTTTTTCCCTTCATGGATTTTAAACCACATTCCATGCAGTCTGTCATAAGTATACCTCAAGTTGTTGTGGTTTGGGCTGGACTAGCCACTGAATGGGGAGTACCAGCTGGGATTGTAGCAGGATGTTCCTGATATAACTGCATTCATTAAGCCCTTCTACCTCTTTAGATTATTATAGTTGATAATGCAGTGCACACTGGAATTTATTTTTTTTTTAACTGTTATAGGCATTTACCTTGACATGACCATTTCCCAAAACAAATCACAAATATACCAAAAACTAAAAGGTGAACTCACTAAACATTAGGAGTCTGCAATTAAAGACTGATGATTTAATTGAATTTAGGTCTTTCAAGCCGAAATCTTTGTTATTGAAAAAATTATAGACTAGAAATTGTAACTCCTAAAATTATCGTGTTTATTATTATGCTATTATTACAGTGACCTTTTTCCTATGATAAATCAAAAAAAAGATAAATTAATAAATTCCCAAGGAAAATATTATGTGCTACGTACAGCCACTGTCTTTTGCTGTCTTTATTACAACTACCCAAACACACTTATTTCTATGTTTTAGGTATAGTTAATATTTACATTTTAAGAGCCACCAAAAAAAAAAAAAATCACAAAATGCAGATTTTGCCAATAGCTCTGCTAGACTTTGGCTAGGCTTCTTTACCAGTCAAATGTAGTGCAGACCCCCAGAATCAGTATGGTAGCTTTCTAGAAAATTAAGCCAAAACTGGTCTCACTCATCTTTAGTTCTGGCCATCTGCTTGAAGCATCTGGTAACTGGGTACATTCACCCACATCCAGAACGTGACTGCTCTCTTGCCAACTATGTGCCTAGGTAACTGCCAAGATGTGCTTCTCCACTACTAACATGACAACTGTCAAAAAGAAGTTGAACATGTACGAATAAATCTAAATTAAACGAACACATTACTTTCCCAATTTACAGCAATATTTTTTTTTGACATAATTGCTTGCTAATGGCAACGATGAATAAGTCACACAGGGAAACCTTTCTAAAGTTAATAGCTATAGCAAGGGTACCAAAGATCTAAGTACTTTGAAACTTTCTTTTTAACATTTAATCCTTGCCATTTTCTCTGACAACTTTCTAGTTGTCTAGTTGTCAGTTAAAAATATGTGCAGTTATTCTTTAAGAAAATATCAAAACAAGTAATACTAGCAATGAGTTAAATTTTTAGATAAAAACATCAGAATTATATATTCAATATCTGATTTACAAAGAAGAAATAAAATGAGAAATCAGTTCAGATCCTTTTCAAAGTTTCTTTTACAATTAATTCAAGTATATAAAATTATTAGATGTAGTCTAACTGCCACACATGAAAAATATTGCAAGAGGATTTGGAACGCTGTATTAGAAATTAGAACATAAATGACAGATTAGAACACAAATGGTAAAGAAATGTGCAACGTCCACTGAAATTCATCCTCTTGCCATTGAAATATAATTTTCTAACATCCCTGCTCATTCAAAAAGAATACCTAAAAATTATTTTATGCATTTCATATTAGGAGAAGTAAAAACAATGAGGTAACTGTAATTAATGAAATCGTTAACTCCTTTTTTAAGTATCACCAAACAAACTTTTTGTCTTCTTTTGCTCTGACATTTGTGAAAAGGTCAGATGTATTCAATGGCTAGGGAGTGTATGATTAAAATTTAAAAGCATATGAGAGAGAAATCTACAGACAGAAAATCTAAAATCAAGCCTGGAAAAGTAATCCAGGATCATGATAGTAGACTACAGTTAGAGGAAAAGAATAAACCTGAGGATATTCGAAGATTTCCATAGTGAGTTCTTTTTTTTTTCTTGTCCTGTCTGAATCATCAATTATCCCTCTTCTTGTATTTAAATTTTAAGATCCGTGGAGTAAAGCTCACAGTTTTGTTTTGCAGCAAGTTAGCACACAAGACGGTGTGGTCTTTGTCCACCACTACGGCTCCAATGCACAATGCTGCTGCTGCCACCAAATTAATAATAATAACAAAATTATATACTACTTCTATTAAGCACTGTGATTATGACTGACAAACACCTTACTTTACATGCAGGTGGTCCCAGAGTTATCGGCTGTTCCATGGTCAGTCATGGTAATTCAGTTTAAAATAGGTTAGGAAACAAGTGATATATCTTTTCCATCCTCCCATTTTTAAAAGAAGGTTTTACCAAATTTTCATTTAAGTCCACTGAAAAGTTATTCTAAAACAGCATATGCAATAAATTATCACATACCATGTGTAAATAGTCCTTCGGCTTCCATTTTACTTTTTTGTTTTCATCACATCTATTTTAAATACTGTATTTTCAAAGCTTTAAGATTAAGTACATTGCAATGTTTTCCAGAATACTGTAATGTAATTTTTGATTGATACCAGAAATAGAACTACAGTAAGTTCTCAATGAATTGTACATGGTGATAACTCCTCTGGTATCTCCTAAATTGCATTAAGATATAGTATATAATATATATACAAGAGCACAAGGACAGTAGACCAGACTAAATTAGTGAAAGAGAAAATCTCATGTAAATCTAGCTGATCATAATGGTTTTTGAATCTATCTTTATTTGTAAATTAACGTAACCTCAAAGCACATGATGACCATGGATATAAAGAACTTTTAGCGATGTATAAAATTGTGTCATTCTTATATTGTAATGTTCTAAGGTGTGAGGATTTGTCCTGTTTTACGGTCCTATTAAACATTTTAAGCTTGTGGCTTTCCCTCAGGCAAATTTATTCCAAGTAAGGAAAAAAAATGAAAAGGAGGTGTAACAAGTTCACAAAACAAATATAAACACATATGCTGAAATAATTATTCAGACACTGCAAATTGCTACTAGGGTTAAATACAAGTAGCTTTGTCATTTCCTTTACTTACTGCTATTCAGGGCAAGCCTGAAGTTCTAAAAATCAATCATTAGAAAGAAAGTAAAGTACATTTCCAAAATTAGTCAACATCCCAACAGGAAGCCCTAATCAATTTTTTTCAAACATGTCCATATATCTCAGATACTCACTTTTGAGGTTTTCAACCTAAGACTCTTAAAATCCAATGGTCATCTGATATCATTAGCGGTCCAAGTTGGACACCTCAGAATTGAGATTGTCAGAAACACACTAATTTCCAAAAATCCTCATTCATGTTTTAATTTGAGACTATATGGTAGCTATATGTAAGAACAGAAAACAGTAAAAGCATATTATAGCAAATTCTTAATTTGTATTTGTAAAGAGAAACAGGATTCTGCATGAAACTTTGCTCCAGAGAGTGGAATGAAAGCAAGACTACACATGCTAGCAGAAATTCTTTCCATTTTTACAAAGCCTATAGAATTTCCAGCAACTGTATCAGACCAGCTAGTAGACCTTACTTCCAGAAATATTTTGTTTCAAGACTGGTTCTGTTATGAAAATCTATTATATTATCTTTTTGTGCTTTAAGCTAAACTTGCACTCCTGCCTCAGCCACAAACTTCTTGTACATATTTCAACAAAAACAACCTAGTTAGATTCTTATAGAGAAGAAAAAAAAAAAAAAAACAAACAGATTCTTCTGCCAATTCTTGAAATAAGTCAAATAAATAAGTTGTTGCACCTTTTTATCAATTGTACTGTAAAAAAAATTCTTTCCTTGGAGAATTTTTTATTATTTTGATGATACAACAAAGAAGGAAGAACTGTCTTATAAAATGATCAGAAAGATACTAAATGTTCAAACTTAAGTCTGTATATTTGACAAGTAACACATGAAAAAGCAAATTAAAGAAAAAAAAACCCTATGTGCTGTAACTACAGTCAGGTGAGGTATGAAATGTCCCGTGCCTGATTTTTGGTTAGTGACATTTCCAGATTTCTGTCCCTAGAACTGCTCAAAGTGGTTATAATGACAAGAATTGAGAAGTGGCTCTTTCAGTTGATGTGTTTGAAAGGTAGCTTTGTATGAACAGCTGTGTTTTCAAAATGCTTGCCACCTCTAAATTGGTCCTTGTGAAGTGAACTGTTTGCCTTATTGCCAGCAGGGCACATTGCAGTGTAACTGCTGCATTTTTAGATTTTATCACTGTCTCTCTAACTGCTGAAGTGGAAAAGAAAGATTGCCAAAACCTGACGTGTTTCTTTTCCTTTCTGCCCACTCTGACTTGGTTCTTAGCTGTCTGTTGCTCCAGTGATAAGAAACGTTGCTCAGTTTATTCATTCGCTGAATGTCTTTTCCAGCTCAAATAATGGTGATACCCTCTTGTAAACCGAGGCTCCAGCTGTCAATAGCAGTAAATGAAACAAACCTAATTAAGACATACCAATCATTGCCTACACAAGAGATAATTAGGCTGCAAAAAGTCACACACATCAGGGTGCATTTTTCTGAAAGCAAGAGATAATACCTTAAAAGCAAGAGGCACACCATATTTAGTAAGATAGTAAGTATGGATTGCAATAGGGATGGATTTCCAGAAGAAATTAAATAATTCATCCACAAAGATTTAAACAGTTTTAGGACAGAACTTCTAGTACAGGAAAACGATAATAAAAATACTGTATATCATTACTAATAAGTAATACTAACTTTTTAGATGCAGACTCTATTTAGACTTTTTAGACATTAGGAAGCAAACTGTACCATTTTATCTGGAGGAGGAAATATACGTACAATGAGAGTGCATATAAAGATTTATAAATGCAGCTAGGTAAAGGATCACATCAAAGACACTAAAACAGCTCCTGCTGCTGTTGCATGAAAATACTTATCCCACAGCTCAGCTTACTGGTGACAATTTTCTGCTGAGCCTCATCTCTACAAGCTTTTCTATTATGCACCATAGTAGGTACAAGTTTTAAGAATCACTTGCATCACACCAAAAACCATGAGAGGTCACCAAATCCCACGAACATGATAAAAATAGTATTTTTGTTTAACAAATAATGCTGACACTATCTGAATTAACTTTTTTTTTTTTAAAGAAAATATCTACCTTTGCACAGAAACCTCTGTGTATGTAAATCTCAGATACTTTAAATACTACTTAAAGGAACAGGACAAATAACCTTCAGGTTCTCTTTGTCCTTCTTATTAGTACCTTTAAAACTGGACATTTGAAATGCAAAACTTTCACATAAAACTCCAGATGGTATAAAGCACTTCACTTTAAAGTACTGGAACCCATTAATAAGAATTCTGAAAGTCACTGTTACTAAGAGTATTTCAATTTAATCTTTATTTAGTGTTATCAGTACATATCTACTATTATCAGTACATTAATGAAGAAAGGGAATCAATGCATTCCTAAAGTTCAAAGTATCACAAAGTTAAATGCTTATTTTCCAGTGCAAACATTTATCTCTGTGATGCTACATTCTTCAAGGAAATTGAACTTAAATGACAGTTTATAGTGTTGAGTGCAAGATATAAATTTACATGAAGTTTATTTTGTTACTGTAAACTGCAGCTCACTTCTCAGTTCAAAATGGTTTACACACATCTCAAGGTTAGAAATTAATTACATACACACAGACACACACACATAATCAATACAACCAGTTGGCATAAGCAAAGTCATACTGCATGACTTGATTTTGGGTTTTCATCTCTTGAAGTGGGACCAGAAAACTTAACATCAGTAATCCCTGTTTTCTTACCTTCTCTGTCAACACTGTGTATCAGAGTCACACAATAATACTATTAGAAACAAAAAGACTAACAAAAATATTTTGCCACTCAAATGATTCCATACAATTTTTGCTGTGCATTTCACTACTTCACTTTTTTGTGTACTGTGTTGTATGATGTGTACTACAGTCATATGATTTAGTTTTAGGTTATCCTGTGAGGAGCAGGGAGTTGGACTTGACGATCCTTATGGGTCCCTTCCAACCTGAGATATTCTACTCTATCATTCTATGATCTCATAAGCCACCATGGATGTCCGCACTACTCCAGAAACATTCTTTTATTCCACACTTTGAATGATAGTTAATACCAAATAATTTTCATGTAAAATAATACACAGATATGGCATTATTTAAACCAAAAATCTTTCTGAAGTGAAACAATGTATTTTGGAACGATGACTGTGCAGGCTGGGAGAGAGTGTGAAAATTATTCTACAATCTGTTATTCAAGGCACTCAACCCCAGTGAATATTTTATACAAGGCAGAAGCACTTTAACTGGAGAAATAAGAAAGATTTATGCTAGAACACCATATGAGCTTGAGCTGGTGGCTTATTAGCTGAAGCGTTCACCAGAAAGAGAAAAGACATCAGATTAAATCATAAAGAAGAAGAATTTCAACCTGGATCTCCAACCTCTTCTTTTTTTGCTGCCCACTCTAATATATATGACATGAAAATGTCCACTGGTGCCCTTGGTTTTGGCTTGAGAATCCCATAGAAGCTTAAGTATAATTTCAGGAGGAGTATAAACTCAGATCCAGGAGGATGGTGGTTCCATGTATACAAAAATGTAGTAGTTTACGTGCTTTAACTGGTACAGCCTCTCAGGTACCTGGGACACACATCTTGGTCCACATTCTATTTTTCACAGTGGCCAACAGCAAATGTCCAGGGAGGAAAAGAAAACCAGGTCAGCTATGTAGTTATATTTCCCCAGAATACCTTCCCAGTACCTCTACTGAGCAGAAGTCCCTGAGCATCCTAGTGGGATCAAAATGCTGAGATCTGATAGCTGCAATAGCAGTTTGTTGAACCTCAAGTAATTTACTATTCAGGTAAGACTTTCAATGACCTTTCAATTATTAGAAGCCTACATATTGCATTTTCCACACTTACAGATACATTTTTAACACACAATCCAAACAAAATTGCAGGAGTCAATGGGACACATGCTTCAGAAAGTGCATCAAGAACACGACTTAAAAAATTCCCCCCCCACGGCCATCCGCTTTTCTCCCTACATAGTAAATTACATCTGTGCATTTGGGATAGAATGATTTCTACCGAGATCTTAAGTGAATGGGACAGTACTCCATACAGGGGTATCACCTTGCCTCCTGGTGGCAAAATTAAGAGCAAGTTATAGGCATTAACTGTCCAATGCAAACCTTTATTTTTCTGCAAGCCTCAAGTTTATCTCATTTCCCAGAACAAAGGAACAGATTACATTTTTACCATTTCAGTCAGCATATATTTGCATTTCAGTATAAACTGGGCCATTTGCATAAAAACATATTATTAATCCTCAAAACAGCAGAATGTTTTCTGTATGTTTATCTCACACATTGTCTGTTCACTTTATTAATACACTTACATGCTAAAATAAAATATTAAATGTCCTTAAATGTACATAACACAAACAGCAGCCTCAAAGACTTGCCAAATATACCTCAAATCGGCCCGATGCTTATGTCATGACACCTTTCCTCCAAGCTGATACGGAATATCTACATTGTCAACATGCCCAATCTTCCTGGGCCTAGAAAGGAAACCTAAAATCCAAATCCTTAACACTTGACTTTTGTCATTCTCTCTATCTACACCAGCAACACCTCAAAAGTTATTTATCAATGTCATGAAGCATTGATCTTATCTTACAGTTTGTAAACAATGTCACTATGAATTTTAACACTAGAGGCAAGGGGAGAAAGGGCATAAATGCGTATCATATGCCAGTCCTGAGACAAAGTCCATTTAAAGTTAGGGCAAAGTATATATCTTGAAGCAAATGAAGCAGTTAATGTGTACTTCTGAATTATATGGCTTGGAAAGCAATGTACACTCATAGTAGGATTTTTTTCCCCCAGAAAAAGCAAGTACATACCAAAAATCTGGAGAGGACACATTCAGTCTTTACTATAATTTGGGACATTAAGACAATATGCAACTTCATCGCAAATTTCAGATTCTTGCAGAGCTACAGACCAAAGAAGCAACTGCTAATGTAGATTATTTTTTCCTTCTTATCACTCTAAAGACACTTTTCTGTTATTATTATTCCTTGCAACTGAAGTTATTGAAGCCAAAGTAAGCAAGCCAGTAATTAGCCTGAATTTGCCAAGATGACAAGCTATTTATTATAAGATACATATTTCTTTCTAATTATCGCTTTGAAGAAAACCACAAGTTTTCTTCCTAAACAGCAGCTACAAAAAGAATTAGAAAATTATAAAACCTGTGGATTATCAATTTTTTATATTTATGTATAAATATCTCACAGGCTTGCCTAAGAATGTCATCATTATGAATGTGTATTAATCCAACAATTCCTTTTTCCTTTGATTACACATAAATTATGTTCTTTATATTTATAAACTTCATGTTCAAAAGTTAAATATTTATGCTCTGTAGGATTTTGCTCAGTGTTTACATTTTCAAAGCCAACAGAACTCAGTCTGCTTCTAGTGATAACTGAAAGAAAAAAGAAAACCTTTAAGGGAGCATAAAATATGTAGAAAAATCTCACTCACATATTTTGCTTTATACTTTGTGGATCTTCATCTTTCTGTAGAGCAATGCTCCACTGGATGTATGACAAGCTACAAGTCTAAAGATATATTACTATATTAACTTCATTTATGCTATCTGGACACTGCTACAATACTCTAGGCACCACAGTCATTTTCTTTTCTTACTTGCAATAATTAACATTAGAGAGCAAAAGATGGCTAAATTAATTTATGACATTATAGTTTCTTATACTAATTATTTCCTCTTCTTATATTTTAGGTCATCCTGTCATTCCTGCAAACACTAATCAATCATGGGATTTGAAGTTAATACTACTAAATAAATGAATTGCTTAATCTCCTATGACCATCTATACATACTTCATCTCCACAAAGCTTATCAATTTTATGTCATCAAGGACAGAGTGACCTTCATTTTCACAAAATGCCTCTCACTACTGGACAAGTCGGTTACAAATTTATCACTTATCCTCAGGAAGAAAGTCCTTCGCGACCATCATTTGACAAATGCAAGTGTGTGTATTATCAATTGACCAGGTCGTACTGAATTCCAAAACTATAATTGTGGAATACTAAAGGGTCTGTTACTTTCCTGAACATTCGAGCTAAGATGAAGGACATGCAACTCAAAATTAATTTTCTACTTGGCCTAGTTATCACTGCACTAGTACAAGCTGTAGAAAAAAAAGCGGACTGCCCAGAGTCATGTATATGTGAGATCAGACCATGGTTCACCCCCAGGTCTGTGTATATGGAGGCTCCAACAGTGGACTGTAATGATTTAGGCCTTTTTAATTTTCCAGCCAGACTGCCTGCCGACACACAGGTTCTACTTCTACAGACTAATAATATTGCAAAAATTGAACATTCAGTAGATTTCCCAGTGAATTTAACTGGTCTAGATTTATCTCAGAACAATTTATCCTCAGTGACCAGTATTAATCTTAGAAAGATACCGCAGTTGCTTTCAGTGTACCTTGAGGAAAACAAACTTACTGAACTCCCTGAAGAATGTCTCTCTGGACTGCACAATTTACAAGAGCTTTATATTAATCATAACCTGCTTTCTGTGATTGCACCGGGAGCTTTCATAGGCCTCAATAATCTTCTCAGACTTCATCTCAATTCAAACGGTCTGCAAATGATCAACAGGAAGTGGTTTGAAGCTACTCCTAATCTTGAAATTCTCATGATCGGAGAAAACCCAATAATGAGAATCGAAGATATGAACTTTAAGCCTCTCATTAACCTGCGCAGCCTAGTTTTAGCCGGCATAAATCTCACTGAAATACCAGATAACGCTTTGGTTGGTCTTGACAATTTAGAAAGCATCTCCTTTTATGACAACAGATTTGTCAGAGTGCCCCACATTGCTCTTCAAAAGGCTACAAATCTCAAATTTCTGGATCTAAATAAGAATCCCATTAACAGAATACGACGAGGAGATTTTAGCAATATGCTGCACCTAAAAGAGTTAGGAATTAATAACATGCCGGAACTGATTTCTATAGATAGTCTTGCTGTTGATAATTTGCCAGATTTAAGAAAAATAGAAGCTACCAATAACCCCAGATTATCATACATTCATCCAAATGCATTCTACAGACTTCCCAAGCTGGAATCGCTCATGCTCAACAGCAACGCGCTGAGTGCCCTGTACCGCAGTACAATAGAATCCTTGCCTAACCTCAAAGAAGTCAGTATACACAGCAATCCCATCAGATGTGATTGCGTCATCCGCTGGATTAACATGAACAAAACAAACATTCGCTTCATGGAGCCGGAGTCCCTGTTTTGTGTGGATCCTCCTGAATTCCAAGGCCAGAATGTGAGACAGATACATTTCCGGGAAATGATGGAAATCTGTCTCCCCCTGATAGCTCCTGAAAGTTTTCCGTCTACTCTGGATTTAAAAACTGGCAGCCATATTTCCTTACACTGCAGAGCAACAGCAGAACCAGAACCTGAAATCTACTGGATAACACCATCAGGACACAAACTTTTGCCTAATACTATTTCTAACAAATACTACATTCATTCCGAAGGAACATTAGACATAAGTGATGTAACACAAAAAGAAAGTGGCTTATACACATGTATAGCAACAAATTTAGTTGGGGCAGACCTAAAATCAGTCATGATTAAAGTGGACGGCTCTTTCCCTCAGGACAGCAATGGATCTTTGAATATTAAAATAAAAGATATAAAATCTAATTCCGTTTTGGTTTCATGGAAAGCAAGTTCTAAAATTCTGAAGTCCAGTGTTAGATGGACAGCCTTTCCGAAAGCTGAAAACTCTCAGGCTGCACAGAGCGCTCGAATACCATCGGATATAAAGGTATATAATCTTACACATCTAAATCCATCAACTGAATACAAAATTTGTATAGATATTCCCACTATCTATTCACAGAATAAGAAACAATGTGTCAACGTAACCACAAAAGGACTGGACCTGGCAATGAAAGGCTATGAAAAAAACAACATAATAGGATTCCTTGCCTGCCTTGGTGTTCTTTTGGGAATCATCTCTGTGATATATCTCTACAGCTGCATCTCACGAGAGATGAACTATGACATTGAACACAGCTATCTAAAGAATTACCTGAAGAAACAATCCTTTTCACTCAATGAGCTTTATCCTCCTCTAATCAGTCTTTGGGACACAGGCAAAGGAAAAAGCACAGCAATGGAAGTAAAAGCAACTGTAATAGGCGTACCAACCAATATGTCATAAATATGTCAGTATATCACTTAAATTCTGAAATAAAAAGCACATGACTGCATTTGTGCTGAATAAAAAGGCAACAAGAAAAAGTACTTCTTTTAGGAACTGGATGCCTGAACTTTGCTGCTGCCAACAAATGGGAATATGTGCTGACTCAGCATAAGAGAAGAATTTTAACTAACTGGCTTCTAAGGGTATTCTACCAACCAAATACAATTACTTTCATTTTCTAGAACTTTCATGGGACTTTTAAGTCTGGAATACAGTGCAAGTAGCCAAGAACATTTTCTGTATTTTTTTTTAATTATTATATAAAAGTAGTGGAACTGAGCAATACCTCCTCCTGTGCTGTATTACACACACTAGCCACGAGTTTTTGCAGTGAACAGATATACTAGGATTGACACATGGTGTAATGAAATGGACAAATTCTGTAGAGTAGACACAGTGAGTATGTGAATTTTTTTTATGAGGAAAATACATTTTTGATTAAAATCAAAACAGTTTTTGGCTTGTTTGTTTCTAAAAAAAAAAAACAGTCTGGGAGCTCTTGTCTGACAATAAACAAACTCATTCTAACATCTGATAAAATATGTCCTTACATATTCTCCTGTTAAAATGCCAATCTGAGCACATAGGATATTTTTGTTGGTTTTAGGCTGTATAACTGCAATAAAACACACAATAAATATTTTTATAAAGTATTTACCCATAATAATAACCGTATTTTACACGTTGCTTATTGTGGGAGGAAGAAGAGAGAAGGGCGGGAAGGAGACATAAGACTGATAGGGAAATAGATTGTTAGCTACTGATAACAGCAAATTCTGATCTGCTTTAGTATTTTCCCAGAAGCCTGAAAACTTAATGCAATGTTTAGACTCAGATAATATAAATCCAATATTTTGTATTCAGTCAAAAGGGTAATTTAGTTATTATTAATGTCTAAACTTTAGGGTGGCCATACAGGGAACTCAGATAGCTTGAACAGCTTAAATGATATTAAGGTTTTCTTTCTGGACCTGCACGCTTCTGTTCGACAATAACAACAACTGACTAGTTTATAAACCTCCTCAGCTTTCACAATGTAACAAGCAATAAATGACTGACAGAAACATTATTAGCAGAAATGAATTGAAACAAAATGAAAAGAGAACAATAAATACCTGACTACTCATATTGAAGCTAAAGTTCTCATGGGAGTAGGACTGGGCCCATAAGCAGCAAATGTGCACAAGAAGCTGCTGATCAGAATGTTGATTACAAGCTAAAACCAATTCTGTTAGGATGGAAAAAGTGACTACTCCTAAGCCCAGTAGAGAAAAGACATCTGACCAATACAATAACTGATGAAAAGATGTGGTAGCTCCTGACAAAGAAAGCAACAGCAAAATGTTTGTTACTTTGGTTCATATATATGAAAAAAATAGGAAGAATGAAAAAAAAAAACCTGGTTATCTCTGAATATTGTGCTTAAGGAAGTAAATATTCACAGAATAGCACAGAATTCAGGTAGCTTGAATTACAAAGTAAAAATAACAAATATTTCTTCTAAGTCTTTAGTAGACTTTAACATTTTTTAAACTCTCTAATAAGATCCATTTTATCTTCTAGATTTGGTTGAATTAAACATCTATGTGGAATCACTGACATAATTTTTGTAGGTAGAAGAAGGAAAGTTACTTCTGTATTTGAGCATTGACAGAAGAGTTATTTCTTGTATTTAGACATGAACTTTTTCACTTATTTATAGTTTGCTGCATGCTTTCAAAATATTATTGGTCTATAAACATTTATATCATGGAAAAATAATTTCATTTTACCTAGTACTAATGAATAACTTGCTTTCATGTTAAAGATGTCCTTTTCTAGTTAAATCCCAGGATTTTTAAATTATGTAAAGGTAATTTTCAAAGTTGTTAAAGGCAGAAAGAATAACCTGATAATAATTTTAAACTACCAAAACTTAGGATATTCAGAGAGTCAGTATGTTTCACTGAAGAAGAAAGTTTACAAACCTGATGAATCGCTATCGCACATAAAGGCGTATTGAAATTGAGCAGAGAAATGCTGAGAGTGCATGACCGGTTGCAGCACCATGGACAGCGCTGCCGTAGCTCAAATGGGACCCATCACCACGCAGCAATTGTACTCGTCAGCAAGAACTTGTAGGTATATCTCGTATGTTTGTCTTTGGAATCAAGCTGAATTCAGAACTTACAACTCTCAGAGCTTAGAAATGAGAATCTAATTTTTTTCAGGCAAAAACATCTCTGCGCAATGTTATAAAACAGCACACGAATACAAGTCTAATGGGGAGCACTGATAAGAAGACTTTTTCCCCTCACGGAATAAGTACAGGCTTTATTTACTTTATTTAAATATCTCATTAAAAGGTTTTCTTGATAGATAAAATGCATTTTTATATAGAAGAATTTTTATACTAAACTTTTAAGAGCTGAAACATAACTAGATATATCTCAGAAATATTTGAATTGTTCTACACTTTATACTGATATCAAATGAAAATATACTTTACATTTTAACAAGAGATGGATTATCCTGTTGCTGATTGCTAAATGTAAATTATTACCTTTATATCCCCCCCAAAAAAAGAAATATAATTGCATTTTCTTAAAGTAGCTTTGCAATCCTCCTCTCACGTGACATTAAGTGATTTTACAACTTTATACCTTCCTTCCTCTGAAATAATATGCTGAGTTTTTGCTTCCAGCACACCAACAAGATGCATCTTCTGTAACTAACCACCATTGAGCAATATTCTTTATTTGTGCAAATCACTCAAAAGTGGAACTTTAAGAAATACTAGGAAAATTTCCATAAGAACAGGGTGAACAGTGTCTCTAGAATAGGTTAAAAGATCACAGAATTTTTAGTGACTCATAGAATGAAACATTTGTGATTTGGTACAGGTGCTTAACTGATGGGATACATAGAAGGAATATAACTGCAATAACGAGAACAGGGATATCACTTCAAAGAGTTCGCACTCTTACCAAAGGATCTGCAGAAAGAAATGCTTGCAGATTTAGATTAAAACTTTAAAAAGATATACTTACACACGGCAATGTTTTCAATTGCAGTACTGTGAACCACCTACTATCCATAAAAAAACATAACATCTTTAATATCTACACAGAAACATCTCCATGACATTAGCCTAAAAAAAATCTCCAAAAGGATTCATTATTACTCCATGACCAAAGACATTCTTCATGTTAAGATCCCCACAGAAGCTACAGGTGAGCAGTGGGATTCTTGTGTAGCTGTGCATAAAAATGGATAGCTGTTCCTTCCACAGATAAACTACTCTGTAAACATGAGGATCCTTAGGAAATAATAAATCCACCTTTTAGCTTTAATAGCTTAGTGTATATTTAACTTACATCACTTCACAGATATATGCCAAAAATATCTAACAACAATTTTTTCAGCAAAGTAGAATCTGTTAAAAAATTGTAGGAAGGACCTCCTAATTGCAGTATAGTATACTTTTTAATAATCTCTTCATTTTGGGGGAAGGTTGTTTTTTCCACACAAGGCATAGGGCTAAAGTTTTTCTGTCTTTTATTAATTGGGATGTTTACTCTCTTTAGTGGAGGTAGCAACTGACAACGAGCTATACTTAATTTCCTCAGAAACAAAAAAGCATTGTTACACACCTTTGTTTCCATTTATTTAATAGTTTTCTCTCAGGAATTCAATGCATTAAAAGCAGTACTTACTGATTATTCAAACCAGAAAACAGTAGCTCAGGCATAGATTAACTTTATCTTGCCATTTGACAGCAAACCTCATTCTGAAATATGCTACTAGTGAAAGAGAGAAGGCAAACATGAGTGTTTGAAGTGTCTGGCTAGGCAATACCCAAAACATACGACTGAAAAGACTTTTTAATTCAATTTTTTAATTCAGTTACCTTACTTCTTTCTATCAGCTACTAGACTGAAAGGTAGTGTTTTATTCACAAAAAGATTAAGCATTTACTTCTTGGTAAAACATTTACAGAAAAGAATTCCAATATTCCATCAGCTAACACAGCCAAATGTTAACTGACACATGCACATTTAAGTTTCTGGTTTAGCTACAATAATGTGAAATCATAACTCCAAAGAGTAGCTAAAAATTTTAGATAAAAAATCACAGAATAAATGTTGATTTACATCCTAAACGGAAATTTCCATTTCCAAAATTCACTAATAAAATTCATTCTACTTGCATAACCTTAAGCAGTGACCTCCAGACAACTTAAAGAAATGGAGATTCTTTCCTCAATCTTTTGCTGGCCAGTAATAGAAGAGACACAATGGTCAACATTAATCTTATAAAATATTATTTGTTATCTGAAAGCAGAAGAGACATTTCAGAAAAAGGTGCCTATATAGTCTAGAAAATAAGGTTACATACTAGACAGTACCAGAAGAATTGAGGTTTTAGAAAGAAAAAATTGAAAAGTATCACTCTGTTAGACTTCAGAAAGCAGTTCTTATTAGTGAACTGAATGGAGTAAAACCAGAATGGAAGTGTGGCACTGACTAGACAAGAAACTTTACATAGCAGAAAATGTACAGCAAGGATGAAAAGTTCAATACGAAAACTACAGAAGGCACAAAGATGATCAGAGGGCTGAAGCACCTCTCCTCCATAGACAGTCTGAGAGTGTTGGGGTTGTTCAGGCTGGAGAAGAGAAGGCTCCGGGGAGACCTTATAGTGGCCTTCCAGTACCTAAAGGAGGCCTAGAAGAAAGCTGGAGAGGGACTTTTTACAAGGGCATGTAGTGATAGCACAAGGGGTAAGGGCTTCAAGCTGGAAGAGGGTAGACTTACATTAGATATTAGGAAGAAATTTTTCACTCTGAGGATGGTGAGACACTGGAACAGGTTGCCCAGGGAAGTTGTGGAAGCTCCATCCCTGGAGGTGTTCAAGGCCAGGCTGGATGGGGCTTTGAGCAACCTGGTCTAGTGGGAGGTGTCCCCCTGCAGGGGGGTTGGAACTAGATGATCTCTAAGGTCCCTTCCAACCTAAACCATTCTATGTTTCTATGAGTCTATGTTTTTGAATGATATAGTTAAATGAAATAGAGAAGATACCCATTGAACAAAAACCTCTAGAGACAAACCAAGACTAACAATTCACCTCATGCTAAAGATGAGAAAATGTGCTTGGAAACAGATTAACAATTGCATGCAGTTTTTGTAGAGGAAAGTCCAGAGTAAAAAATTACTGGTGTTGCCTACTGAAGGCCATGAGACTTCATCACAATATAGCTTACAAAAAGACATCCTGAATAAAATTGTTGGGGAAGCAATAGATACAAATGATCTTTTTAGAACACCTTTGGGTCCCATGAGCAACAGTAGAAAGATGCTGGAATAAACTACTAGGTAGGAAAAAAAAAAAGCATCTTTCTGGAATATTGGTTGACCAATTGTTTTGGTAGGTCAGTTGATTGATATATCAAATGTGTAATTTGAATAGCTTCCAGTTTAATACCATTGGAAATAATTGGAACCAATCTTCTTAGGAAAAGGCTAAATAGATACTCAGGGAAAATGCTAAGCTACAATAGAAAGAGAGAAGGATTATCAAAACAAGAGAAAGATTATCTAAACACTCAGTAAACATAAAATCAAGATACTGAGAACAAAAATTAACCTAGATGCCAAAGTTTGTGAAGACAAAAAAAACCCACAACCAAGCTTCATTTACTCATATGACAACTCTAGAAGTTGGATATTAAACAAGATAATTGCAATTACTCACTTATATGTATAAATTCAATTTGAGATATTACTGAAACTTGGCAAGATTTGTATGATTGGAATGTTAAAACACATGACCATAACCCATCTAGTGAGAACTGTGCCTTGAAACTGAGAACTGAGCTACTCACTTCAGGTCCAATAAAAAATCTGAAGGAGTTGAGTCCTCTTCAATGTTTCTATTACAGGACAGTGTGAAAATATAATGTATTAGACTAAACTCTACCCATTATTAGCTGCACTTCAGTATTCTGAGACAAAATGTACAAGCATCATCTGTAAATAGTGTAAATATACGGTAGAACTAGCAATGAATAATGAAAACTGACCCTATGATACATGACTGACTAAGGTTATGTCATTGTTCTGATTACATGAAGTAGTGTTTTATTTCTATAGCCAGGGTTTTCAAAAAGAGATATAAGGTTAAGCCAATCGGACAACATGTTTAAAAGACTTGTTATTTTGAACACTCAAGAAAAACTTTAAATAAAAGTAGTGTACATCTACCTACTTGAATACAGTATTCTCAGAGAGATAAAGAGCTGCATTATATTGACGTGCCTTCCCATTTTCAATTTTAAAAAATGAAGTAGACTGATCTTTAAAGAAGTCCACTTTAAAAGAAAGATGCAACTAATCATTAATCTGGGTTATTTTTTTTTTTTTAAAATGGACAAATTGCTTTTGTCTTTGGCTGCTTAAGATATTATGATCAATTGTCAGAGCTACCAAACATGAATGAAACAACCATATTCAGTTTCATTTTGAAAGCTTTGCAGTGCGTCCCTCCTGACTTTCAGTTGTTGCTCCAAAGGACACATGTCCTATCTCATGTAGGTCTTGTCAACCCTGTATGTATATCTCTGGTATCCCAGGGCATCAAAAAAGAACTCTAGATGCTTATGTTTAGGAACATAACTATGAAAGAACAATAAGAGAATACTAAAAGAAATTCCATTATATTCCAAAGAAAATTAGCTATTTGATGGGAACTGATTTTTATCTGAAATGTTATTTTACAGTTAATGAAGCTCATTCCAATTTAGAAATAAAGGGGCAGGGGGAGGGTGAGAAAGTTCCAGTGGTTTTAGAAAATTAAAATGGTTTTATGCAATTTTTTTAGACATTTAGGAAGAAAACCTTCTGTTTTCATTTGCCAAATTACTGTGACAGAAAAAAAACCCAGGTATTTACATAACATGAATTAATAAAAAAACTGAAATGAAATGCTGATATAAAATGTTGACATTCTTGGAGAACATTTGATATTCATTGAACCAACAATTTCAGATTTTAAAAAGTTCAATTGGAAAAGGTTTAATTCTTTCTAAAGCTCATCCCACAAAGACATTCAAGTATAATGCTCATCCCACAAAGACATTCAAGACTATAAATCAACAGTCTTCAGAGCAACTGAATCTTTTATTAAGTCATTCCTCCCTTCAGACGAAGCTGAAAACTACAAACGAAATTCCTCTGGCAGCTAAAAAATGCTTTTTACAAATCTCTCTCACTTGCTTTTCTTTTTTTTTTTTTTGTCTCTCAGCTACAATTATTTTTAGACTTCTTTTCCCAAAGTCCTTTTCTTTGCCTGGATGCAAATGTTCTGTTCCTCTCCCTTCCATGTTCCCTGTGGGTCCTTTGCTTATTTCCTGCTACTATTATTGCCAGACTGTCAAACCATTTCCAACACTGCCAGTAAGGACAGATGTTGTCTGACTTAATAAAAAAATTATCAAGCAAACATCATATTTGGAGGCAAAAATATTTGAATAGCAAAATGTAAATATTAAAGAAAGACCTGGAATTCTTAAAGAAAACGCTGGTGTAAAACTAATCAGCTAACTAGATAAAGTATCTTTCAAGGAAACAAAGCATAAAAATGTAATGACATTCAGATGAAAATAATAACAGTAATATGGGAGTAAGATAAAGCTGAAAGGGCAGGCAATTTGGGCAGATGGCCTACTCCTGATCCTAAAATAACCGATGTTCTTTTTAACATTACAGTTCAGAAGAGTGGAAAACAACTCCATCTGCCTTACTCTTACGTAGCTATTGTTCATTATTCGTGTTGATGACAATTTCATGCCGTGCTCCAAATAGCCATAAAGCTTTTGGGAATCACAACGCTCCGTGCTTTATGTATTCAGGTGTAGGGAGCAATTTAGAATAAATGGCCAAACGAACAAGATATTAAATAACATAACAATTGTAGCTTCTTGATCCAAGTCCATTTACATTCATTTTTCTACTAAATATACCCCCCCTAATATAGAAATCTGGGATTTCCCTCACAAATTGAATACACTGATTCTCTCCCACCCATTGAAAGTATACAGTCAGGTAATACCTCAGTCACAGAACAGTATTTCCTTTAGTAGGAATTCTCTACTAAAATAGAGAAAGGAAAGTAAGCAAAGTATATGAACAAATACTTCCATACTGAAATGACTTCTTGGAATAACGTAACTGCCATGGTAAATAAGCATATTCTTCCTTCCA
The DNA here is from genome assembly GCA_008711295.1 of Anarhynchus alexandrinus. Classification (NCBI taxonomy): domain Eukaryota; kingdom Metazoa; phylum Chordata; class Aves; order Charadriiformes; family Charadriidae; genus Anarhynchus; species Anarhynchus alexandrinus. The sequence goes on from VUYV01000069.1 coordinate 2,242,033, forward strand.
ATAATTATCCATTAAAGAGACTGCCAAGATCTACAGATTATTGAGTTCTAAGCACTACTCTGAATACAGGACTGTTCTCATTGTGCATCCTGGCTACAGCTCAAGTGAAAACAGAAGTGCTGAGGACAGCTGTACGTACAGAGGTAGTCTTCCACAGCTCAGTGCTAAATTAGAGTCAAGGAAGGCTATAGCTCCTGCGCTACATGCTGCTATCTGCTACAAAATGTCCACACATGAGACAAAACTACTTTCCAAGCCATCATTGTGAAATATACAGGTTGATTCCTTTTGACAGGCCAACTCAACTTTACTCTTTATCTCCGTATGTCATGCAGATTTACGCTCTTTCCCAGGACCAATGCAAGGATAGGATCCCTCCATGATATCTGGCATCATATATCACCCTGAGACTGCCTGTCAGTACTTGCACAGTGTGGATTTGATCAGATAACATTGTTGCTAGCCAGACAGACAGCTCTCGTGTTCACACAGATAAGGAAGCAAACATGAAGAGTCCCACGTTAATAATAAGGTATTCATAGGCGATCCCTGCAGTTTAGACTATTGCTGCAGATGAAAAAGCAAATAAGAATTGCACTCCTATGGAAGCATGTACTTATTTCACTCTCCAGCACTTAAGATGACCTGAGAGCTAGGCACAGGAACAAGGGCCAGTAGGGCAATATCAGTCTATCAATATCAGGCTATCTTCTATCAATAGAAGACAGAAGACAAGGAAAGAAATCAAGATGCAAAACCGAACCTATTTATGTTCTTTTTTAAGGATTAAACTCACTAAATATGATTTCTAGTGACATCACAACAGTGCCAGAATTACTTTGTTCATGTTTTTAAGCCAAGCAAACACACCATCTGGATCAGTAGATGTTGAAGGATAGATAAATAAATGGGAAGATTATCTCTGCAAGACAAAGAAAAAGGAGTGAGGCATGCCCGAACTGAGGTGTGTAACAGCATGGACAACACAACACTGAGTAGAAAATGAACGCTGCTTTGCAAGCTAACTGAATAATTAGGAAACACAAAAACAAATCTCAAAGCTTTCCTGATAGTTAATTAGCTGTGCTTCAGAACCTCAACAGAGAAAAAGGAACGTGCTTCTTTTCAAAGTAGAATAAACATGGGCTTTTCACTGACGAAAGACAGGCAAACCTGCTGCTGCCCTGTGGAAAAGGACCTGGGGTTGTTGGCTGACAGCCAGCTGAATATGAGCCAGCAGTGTGCCCAGGAGGCCCAGGTGGCCAACAGCATCCTGGCCTGTACCAGGAATAGTGTGGCCAGCAGGACTAGGGAAGGGATTGTCCCCCTGTACTCAGCACTGGTGAGTCTGCACCTCAAATACTGTGTTCAGTTTTGGGCCCCTCACTACAAGAAAGACATTGAGGTGCTGGAGCATGTCCAGAGAAGGGCAACAAAGCTGGGGAAGGCTCTCGAGAACAAGTCATATGAGGAACAGCTGAGGGAACTGGGGTTGTTTAGCCTGGAGAAAAGGAGGCTGAGGGGAGACCTTATCTCTCTCTACAACTACCTGAAAGGAGGTTGTAGCCAGGTGGGGGTCGGTCTCTTCTCCCAAGTAACAAGCAATAGGACAAGGGGAAATGGCCTCAAGTTGTACCAGGGGAGGTTTAGGATGGATATGAGGAAAAATTTCTTCACAAAAAGGGTTATCAAACATTGGAATAGGCTGCCCAGGGATGTGGTTGAATCGCCATCCCTGGAGGTATTTAAAAGACGGGTAGACATGGTACAGGGACATGGTTTAGTGGTAGACTTGGCAGTGTTAGTTTAATAGTTGGACTCAATGATCTTAAAGGTCCCTTCCAACTTAGACAACTCTATGATTCTATAAAACCTCAAAGAGAAGTATCTAATACCATTTTTTAAAAAAGCAGTGATGATGATAGTCTTCACCTATAGACTCTTCTTCCAGTCCAGACCTAAATTCTATAATGAAAGCATTTTAGCAGTCATATACTACACTTTACAGGTCAAAAGATTTACAGTTTTGTCATTTAGCATGTTAGCACAAGTCAGATTCCTTGAGATAGCTGTTGGGAATAATATTTGAGGGCAGAATCTTGTCAGAAATTCTTATTATTTTGTATGAAATTGTATGCTGTGCTGTTAACATCTATAATGTCTTTTGGTTTCTGTTTTTAGCATGAATTTCAGCTAAACTTAAAAACAAACAGCTGAATACTTCATAGCACCAAAGAAACTGGGTTACTGTCTGAAGACTACTAAAGACAGCTAAAAGGCAATGCTCTGACATAATGGTGGAATGATTTTATAGGACACAGAACCATATGATGAAAATCATCTATTCCTATATATTCTATCATTCAAAGGAAAGATAAAAGGGCTGCAAATAGTTACAATTAGCACTTTTAAATTAAGTGCAAAGCGTTCAATAACTATGCAAAATAAAAACCAACCATTTAGTCTCACTATAGTAAAGCAACTACCATCATTAAACTACAGGCAATCAGCTATGTCCTTGTTTACATAAAAGGATAAAATTAAATCAAACTGTTACTATCAATTATATTTGCTTAGATTAATTTAATCTTACATTAACATTTACTATAATTACTATATACTATATAGTATATACTATAGTATGTAGTATATACTATACTATATATTACTATATTACTCAGGTATCTTTTTTTAAAAAAGCATTTTTGTCTAGTTAGTCAGACTATTGTGTAAATGGAAATACAATGAGAGCTCCGGAGAAAAATTGAGTTATATAAATCCATTTTATATTACTTTGATTCAACATGCAAAATGTGGTCATATGCATTTTACCAATTTACTACTGGTTTTGTGCTTTACAAAAATTAAAGTGTTTACCAATCATAAGTGTTAGTCTTACATAGTTTATTTCATAAATGATCTGCAGGTATTTATGAGAAGTACATGCCCATTTTTAGCAAACTAAGTGCTATATTGAATATTCATATGCCACACAATGTATTCCAAAATAGGAAACAATGTTTTGTCCTAAAATAACTGCTCGCACAAGTTCGCCTATCTATACCTAAATTATATAACATATGCACACGACTATCTCAATTCTATTTCTTCTACGGCCATGTAAGAGCATTTCAGTACTCGAGCTAGGATGAACTGTATCCCCATGACTTCCAGACTCTTAGTTTGACAAGAATAGCACTGCCCACTGTCAAAGCACTTATAAATGTATATTTGCATTATTATGTCCAAATCATCCTGTTGCCTGTTAGAGTCCAATTCAAAATTACTTCCTTTTCTTCCTTTCAGGAACTTCAGCCTCTCTCTCACCCTTCACATTTCTTCCATCAATCTACTGTTTGCTCTTACAGAAAATCACACCAGCGTGGGCATGGAGCCCTCCTTTTTAACTTCTTTCTACTTCATTAATGCTTCACCTTTTTCCCAGTCTCCCATGAAATGTATTTCCAGAGTACCTTTCTCTGTGCTATTTGTTATAACTTCATAATTTTCAATTACATGAAAAAAAAAAGAACAGAAAAAAGTTGAATTGTTCTGTGGATTTGAGTGCAAATTTCAAGCCAGAGGAAAATTGCAACCCTGAAAACTTTGCAGTCTGTTCCCCTACCCACTTTCAGCAGTTAACTCTTCTTAAATGATATTATGTTAACAAAAGCTCACTTTCTCTTCCATGGTCTTAGAAAAGCTGATTAAAATGGAGGGTGTCCAGTACAGCTAGAGTAATTTTGAGTTATTTCTAGCTTGTGTAATGTCTGGATTATTAGAAAGAGAAAACAAAGAGAATAATCCTATTATTCATCGAGGGTTTCAAAGGCATATTACAATTTATAAGCATACACCAATAAACATATTACACCAAAGCACATAAACCAAAGAGATAAGCCTCCTGCTGCCCTGAACATCAGTTAACTAAATATTTTCAAATAAAAGAAACAAAATATATATTTTCAAAGTACTGTTCTTTTTCTCTACCACATCAATAGATATGTGCCCACCACTTTTGGACATTACTAAGCATGTCCCTGAACTATCAAAAGCCTGGCCCCATGAACCTAATAACCTGACTCACAGCCCTCAAAAATTTTCATATGCATGGCTCTACTAAAGAAATGTACATCATTCATTTAATTGAAAACATTACATATATTTTTAATTAAGACAAAATGGGAAAAGAACAATATTACTTATTTAAAATGCTTAGAATAGAATACTTTGTGGAGAGCATCTGTTTCAGGATTAAATAATTCAATATCCATCAAAGAAATACTGGATAGTCTAGAATTTTAAGTACCAGAAAAGGAATGTGCTGTAAGTTCAGATATTATCTAATTATAAACAAAAGTAATACGCCATACTAAATATTCTAAATTACTTTATTTTAAGATACCACAAATAATATAAGTTTCCCTCATATTCTTACTCCTCCTGAACTAAAAAGTTTCTAAAAGCCTGCTCCTGCTATTCATCTCTAACTATCAATTATCTTCCTACAGCATTTCTTAGGCTTCAGTTTGTCTTCCTCCTCCTTTTGTCTCCTTCATTTGAAAATTTCTTTTTGCTTCAATTATCTTACACGTGAAAGTTCCCAGTCTTTGTATGACATGCAACATCATTCTCCCACTAACAGCATTTCTTCTTTTATTTAACATTCTGGCACGGAATTCTACTTTTCCCTTTCCAAAATTAATATTCCATCACATTGGATGTATATAAAATAATCTAAATTCTTCTTGCTAGAACCCTTACGTTAAACATCCCAAACTGTATGTATAATGAGATGACTTTCCAGTGAGTAGGGGTTTACTTTAATCAAGAGTGTGGAAACTATCTCATAAATATTCAAAAAATAGATAGAAAGTCTAAGGAAAGAAAAAAATATTTAAAACAAAAAATGGTAGATTACAAACCTTATCATGTGGTGCTAACAAATCAAGTGCAGACCACGTAAGTATTACAAATAAAAGCGAGGGAAAAATCAGAAACTGTAGATACTCAATGGTAGATAAATCAACCGTAAAAAACAAATTGTAACATAGGATGATAGAAATATTTTAGAACACCCCAGAAAAGAAGAGAGCTGGAAAAAATGTGGCCAAAGAGGACAAAACTGCTAAAAGATCAAATTTGCAACAGCATCAAATCAATAAATATGAGGGGAAAAAAAAGCTGAATGAACGAAGAGGTGCTACAAGTAGTTTTAATGGTGGTGAAGGAGAAAAGTAGGGTAGAGGAAAGTTATAGGAAAAAGATATAGGAAAGATTGTTGAAGAGGAAAGAGTGAAGACACTGAGTCTAACAACTGGTAACACAAGAATTACAGGTAGCAAGAGATGAGTCAGTAGCTGGAAGCAAATTTTGGACAATAGGAAGTGTCTGTATTATCAAAACCTGAGAAAAATTAACTATAAAGAGATGAAAGAACAGCCAGGGAAAACAAGTGAGCTTGAAGACACCATGAAATATATTTATTCAGACGTTTCAAATGAAGACAAGACTTAACAAGAATGGGGGGAAAGGACAAGACAGGAGGAGTATATGCTTTGATTTGGTGAAAATATTGAGTACAGAAAAAAGTAAGAAGCCTGACCTTATGAGTAGTCTGAAATCAAGAGGAAACAATCATGCTTAGGAGACAAATTATAATTTCTGTACCTTATGAGTCATAATTCACCAAGTGTCTAGGAATAATTTACAATACTAATTGTAAAATGAGGAGTACAAAAATATTTATTAGAAAGTGAAAAGAAGTAAATGCTCAAGCAATGAAGAAGAGCATGCCTGAAAATTCTGGCTAAAATGAGGAAGTCAGATACAACAGGTAGTGTCATTTGGGAAGTTTCATCCAGAAGACAATTGAAAGCTGATAACCCTGTGTTATTAAGCAAAATACTTCCTTAAAGAAATCTCAGAGGGAAGGAGACACTACTGTCTCTAATTAAAGACAGAGCTCAAGGTCCAGGAGCTGCTTAACAATATGAATTATAATGCCACTAATAACCAATTAAGGTTTGTGATTTTTCTGAACATTACCAGAGCCACAGTAATTTTTATTGTTGCTTTTAAGAAGCCTCAAAATTATTTAAAAATAATTAATTCTAAAGGATTAACTCAAAAAATCCATTTAAAGACAATAACAAAAGATACTGGAATGTATTCAAGTTTGTTCTAAATCATATCCAAAGCAAGTGTATTCCACTAAAAAGAAGCCAATCTTTGTCACACAGAATAAAAGCTTGAAGAAAAACAAAAGGGAAGAGCAGGAGTAATAGGGGGAAAAAAAGAAACCAAAACCAATAAAATTAAGAGGAAAAATGGAAGACAAGAGTTATTCCATTTAATAATAAGTTATACAAGTTAATATATTTGTTATATATGAAAATACTGATGCAAAAGAGGCAGACAGAATACAGTAACAGAATTTTTTTTACAAGGATTTTTTTTAAAACATTTTAAAACTGTTAGTAAACAAACTGAAAACTCAGTGAAAACTTGGAAGAGAGACTGAATAAGCCAACTAGGTGTCTGTATGTAAAAACAGAGCTGATCTGTCGACTGTCTGTGGATATATCTACACTTAAAGATTCCTCTCAGATGCAATTTGGACAGATCTGAATTATCAAGTCCATAAAGTGCTGTGCAGCACTTCAAGCCTTTTACTAGCTTGGGTCCAAGTGCATTGGATTATTATCAGCCTGACAGAAAGGCACATTAGCTTAATATCACTCCCACCAGCCCTGATTAGCTTGGAAAGACCCCACATTCATACACCTAAATTGTATACACAAAGGCGCTAAAATACACAGTACTACCCATGGTAGTTTGGACTACAACAGTCCACGCTCAAAGGGTAGAGGTTAATGTTTTGTACTCTTTAGAGACCAGTCACAAATGGTGCTCTTCAGGGGTCTATTCTGGGATTTAAGAAGGATTAGATCTTTGTCAATGACCTGGAGGAGGAGACAAAATCCTTATCAATCTGACAACACTAACGTGAAGGATGCAGTCAATATATTTGAGGACAGGGTTGCCATTTAGAGGGACCTAGACAGGCTGGAGAATTAGGCCAACAGGCTGTCATGAAATTCAGCAAGGAGACATGTAAAGTCCTGCACCTAGGATGGACGAACCCCTGAATGAGTACAAACCTGGGAGTGGCTCACTGGGGAGCAGCTCTGCTGGAAAAGACTCAGGAGTCCTAAGGACAGTCGTCTAAATGTCCCTGGTAATGATGTAGGCTAACAGTATACTAGGCTGTATTAACATAAGAGGAAAACAATTATTTCCCTTTTCTCAGCACTTGTTAGACCACGTCTCTAATACTGTGTCCCATTTTGGATCTCCGCCCCACCCCCCCCTCGTACAAGGAAGACATTGATCAACAAGCGAGTTCAGCAGGAGGCTCACAAGGGGCTGGAGCGCTTGCCCTAAGAAGAGAGTCTGAGGCAGCTGCGCTTGTTCAGCCTGGAAAAAAAAGAAGGATTAGGAGTAATAGGTAGCAGCCTTTCAGTATCTAAGAGGTGGCTACTAAGAAGACAGGGCCAGGCACCTTACTGAGGTGCACATCAGAAAAATGAGCAACAACCACCATAAATTGAAATTGCGGGGCGGGGGGGAACGACGACTTTAACTAGATATAGGAAAAATAATTAATTATGAGGAAAATAATCTTGGGAACAAGTCACACAGACATGTTATGAGATTTCCGTTCCTGGAGGGTTTCAAGACCGAACGGGACAAAATCATAAGTAACATGATCTGATTCATAGTTGACCCTGTTTCCCTGTTTTGAACAGGAGGTTGAACTAGATGACTTATCTTCCAGCCTGAATAATTCTCCAGAGGAACTATGCCCCCAGAGATTATACATGTGATGTAACCTGCTCAGAGAAGCAGAAATATTTAGCTGACATGACTCCAAAGTTCTGATCAGGAACAACCTCTTACTCCTTTTTAAATGATTCAAAGAGTTCTTCTTGCAGAGACACTACAGTTTGTGTAGGTTGTTAGGCCTTTTAAATTTCTAAATTTTAAAACTGTGTTTATAATGCAGACAGATATTTCTATACTTTTTCAATATGCGGCCATACTTTATTTCAAATATTCTACTTTTTTGGAAAATTCTTAGGAATTTCTTAAATGCCTTTTCTCATATTCTACCATTTTCATTATGATGCTCCTTCTACATAGCTAAATGGCATGATTTTTTATAAATGTAGAGCAACAGACTGTGAAACTGAATATAAGAATGTTTCCTTCTTTTTTTCCAATGCAGACATGAGTAACTAGCTATAACTAGCACATATTTTTCTGGAATATAAAAAACTTAGAATGAATCCATCAACATGAAAAAAAGATTCAAATTACCTTCCTCCTTCCAAAAAAAAGTATGAAACTGATGATCCAGAAAATCTTTCCTCTTGTACTGCTAATTATTTCAAAATTTGATTTCTTTGGGGCATGGTTTTGTTCTATACCTTCAGTCCTTCCTTCTTAATATTCTACTCTGTCTTCAAGCTTGAAATTTCAGTTTGATCAAGGATAATTCTCTTACAAGTAAGGTAACAACCTAGACTGTATGCCTAAACATGCAGTTTCACCACTATGATGAAACAGTGCTACAAAATGTAAGAACTTGGAAAAGCACAGACTACTTTACAATATCAAGATATTTCCAAAGTGGTCCAGAGGAAAAATTCAGCCCAAACAATACCTTGCTCAGAGCATTAGATAGTCCACTGGAAATACTGTAATTAGTAACAGCAAAATGGACAAGTGGAAAGAGTAGGTGGAAAAAGAAAAAAAAATAAAAGGATACAAACACGAACAAAAAATGGAGGCAGAATCCATCTATTCCTTCAGGAAAATTGCTGGAAATATACATGGAAAATGCAGCAGAAATCAAGACATTCAGTCACAAAGGAGAAAGCTGATAATAAGTAGAGCTTATAAATGGATATGAGATAACACCATTGGCTAGTGGGAATAAGAAACACATTAGAAAAAAAATTTCTGATAAGCTAAGCTACAGATATATTAAGTTCTGATTATTAAGCAATCAATTAACAACCAAGTATATACATAGGAATGCAATGATAGTTATATATATATACACGCTTTCCTAGCTTGGTATCCTGTCTCTGACAACATTGAACAGAAGATGCCTAGTGAACAGCATAGGACCAGGGCGACTTTCCATAACACCTTCCCATAATTCACCCTACCATCTCCTTGAATTTCCAGACCTCAGGGACTTCCTCACCCAGGTGAACCTTCATGTTTAACAGCCTTTCATGGACTCTTCTCTTATGAATTCATCTGAGCAGTTTTTAATCTATGTAAGTGTTTAGCATTCGAAGAATCCTCTTGATATGCCAATGAGTTCTAATGATGTTTTAACAACATACTAAGGAGATACGTTATTTTTTTCCAGCCAGATGCAATTACAAAGGCTTTTATTTTTTAGTAAACACAGAGGGGTAAAAACACTTTTTCTTTTAACTATAGAGTCAACTTTCTCAAATATTTGGTAAAACTTAGGTTAAAATTCTAATGTAGCCAAGATCCTAATAGGGATAGGTGGAGGAACCCTAATAAACTAATCTGTGAAAACAAGGTGCACCAAATCAACACTCTTGAGACCATTACAGAATGATTAGACTGTTGTCACTGGTCTGAAACCCAGCCAGGTGACTCAAGGAAAGAAACTGTCTCCCCAAACACTTTGCAATCTAAAGGTGATTATTACCCAAAGAGTTGTTAAGATGTATTCTGGGACAGAGACAAAAAAGAATTTGGGTTTGGTGTAAAATTTATTATGGGATGTTTTAAGCAGAATGAGGAAAGGCAGGAAGCAAGAATTGATTGGTGGATTTGGTAGATGAAAAATTGGATATGAACCAGCAATGTGTGATCACAGCCCAGAAAGCTAACCATATCTCGGGCTGCATCAAAAGCAGCGTGGCCAGCAGGTCAGGGAGGCGATTTTCCCCCCTCTACTCTGCTCTCCTGATACCCCACCTGGAGTACTACATTCAGCTCTGGGGCCCCCGGCACAAGAAAGACATGGACCTGCTCGAGCAGTCCCCAGAGGAGGGCCACAAAAATGATCTGAGGTCTGGAACACTTCTCCTATGAAGAAACACTGAGAGAGTTGGAGTTGTTCCATCTGGAGAAGAGAAGGCTCCCAAGAGACCTTATTGCAGCCTTTCAATACATAAAAGGGGCTTATAAGAAAGACGGAGAAAGACTTTTTACCACAGCCTGTAGTGACAGGCAAGGGTAATAGTTTTAAACTGAAAGAGAGTAGATTTAGATTGGACATAAGGAAGAAATATTTTACGATGAGGGTGGTGAGACACTAGAACAACTTGGCCAGAGAAGTTGTGGATGCCCCATCACTGGAAGTGTTCAAGGTCAGGTTGGACGGAACTTTGGACAACCTAATCTAGTGAAAGATGTCCCTGCCCATGGCAGCAGGAGTTGGACTAGGTGATCTTCAAAGGTCCCTTTTGTCCCTAACCATTCTATGATTCTAAGTAAGGAAAACCTAAGGGGAAAAAAGGGCCACTCACATGCAAGCCAGTGGCTGGTTAGTCCATTTGTCTGGCCAAGTGTTGTTCCTGATCACCACAGTCTGTCCCATCTCAAACTCTAGTCCTAACTTCCATGTAAGTATGCTTTCCAGTCTGTGTGTGTATGTGCATGATCTGCTAGAGAACACCAAGCTGAACTGGAACCTCTGTTGGATGAGACGTTTCAGTGCCACTCACTTAAGAGGGACTGCAGGTCTTGGGGGACCATAGGTTGGGTGCCAATAACTAGGAAACTCGGGCCTGGGGCACAGTTCTGTGTGGAACAACTGAACGTCTAAAACCCATGTGTTGTGGATGGGTTTGGATGTGAAAAATAGCAAACTCCAATCCTGATCAGCTGTATGGGGGGAACAAGATCAGGCTATCCATGCTGTTCATGTTTGTGTGCTTATGCTGGTGCTTTTTTCCGTCCACGTTGATCTGTGTGGTCAGCCAAGTTTGTGTACTGCATGGTGTGTGCATCTGCCTATGTGGGATTTGTGCTTAGCCTCACCACTGGCTGGACCCCTGGGACACAGAACCACAGCAACCTCACATTTATCGCTGCAGGACAGGAGGCCCTGGGTCTTACAATGCTCCAAAGTTGGCTCTAGCAGACTACAAAAAAACTTCCCTGCATCCTGAAGTTCATAGGATCCAGTATCCCTAACACAATTTCTAAGGTTATCAATAAAAGTACTTATCATAAGTAATAGTACCTGAGGTGATGACTGGCTTAATCTCACAATCACTATATATGTAAATAAGTGTGCTTTTCTAGCTTAAAAAATAAGCTTCTAGTTTAAAAATATTTAATTACAAAACTTTCCCAAACTATTTTCACATTTTCTCTTCCCTCTACAGCACAAAATAAACTCTTACTGCAACGTCACCACCACAGGCAATAATAATTGATCAGGGGTAGGCTTATTGGTACCGCTGTATGCTGACAAACACTTTGACTAGTTTTCTCTAAGACTTCAAACACACTACACCACTGAAATCATTCGCTTTCTGTCCACAGGCAGAACTGCCTGTTACTAAAGCAAACAACCTTTGCTTCTACCTTTGAGATCCTAATAACTAACCATTCAGACTGACAGCACCAACCAGGGTCAAAATCTCATTATGTGCTGAGGAACACACTTAGGAGAGCCACACCTTAATTAGTCATGCTACCTTTGGTGAGAGAACATTCAAAAAAGAGCAACTGCTTTCATTTTACCTTCTGATATTATCGTGCTCTCTCATTTAAAACAATAACTAATTACATCAGTTTGAGTTTGGTATCCTTATCTCACAAAAAGCCAGTTTAGTAATTGTTTGACTGCTAGCTATTACTTCTGTGTTACAGCTGATGCCCGCGACCTTGACATTCTCTCCTAAGCACTTGCTAAATTTTAACCCAGTTACAGTCTAAGCTATATCTTTATCCCCATCCCTGATATTTTCTTAGCTTCCCTCAGAAACTCAATGAAAAATACTAGATCCAGGGACCTAAGCTGTATTTAGAGCAGCTTTTTCTTGAAGTCTTGAGTCATGTTGGTCTCCGTTAATCCTTGTTCCTCAAACTAACAAGTCAATCATGCTAAAGCAGCAATAATTCCCTTGTTTTGTGAAGTTGCTAATGATGGAAGAACTTCTAAGTCCATGTATGTTCAAAATTTTCTGCTTGTGTAGTGTCCTCCATAGAATCTACTTTTTAATTCCATACTAAAGTATCACATAGGTACATGACATGGAAACCTCCCTTCTCTTTGCAGCTTCAGGTTCTTCCCGCTCCGTGCTAGTAAGACCAGCGAATGCAACTTGTTTAATCTAAGTGCATACTAATCATGCATTTAACTGCATCATTACCTTGATGTCTTTCCTTGATTCAAATTTCACATTCATCTGAACTGCAAACAAGCCACCATTTCTTCTTTAGAGAGCAGCCCTGCTGAGAAGGACTTGGGGGTACTGGTGGATGAAAAGTTGGACATAAGCTGGCAATGTGTGCTCACAACCCAGAAAGCCAACTGAATCTTGGGCTGCATCAAAAGCAGCGTGGCCAGCAGGTTGAGGGAGGTGATCTTCCCCCTCTGCTCTCCTGAGACCACACCTGGAGTACTGCGTCCAGCTCTGGAGTCCTCAGTACAGGAAAATCATGGACCTGTTGGACCTCTCCAGAGGAGGGCCACAAAAATGATCAAAGGGCTGGAGGACCCCTCCTGTGAGGACAGGCTGAGAGAGTTGGGTTTGTTCAGCCTGGAGAAGAGAAGGCTCTGGGAGACCTTATCACAGCCTTTCCATACTTAAAGGGGGCTTACAGGAAAGATAGGGATAAACTTTTTAGTAGGGCCTGTTGTGACATGACAAGGGGTAATTGCTTTAAACTAAATGAGGGTAGATTAAGACTAGGTATAAGGAAGAAGTTTTTTACAATGAGGATGGTGAAGCACTGGCACAGGTTGCCCAGAGAGGTAGTAGATGCCCCATTCCTGGAAACATTCAAGGTGCGGTTGGATCGGGCTCTGAGCAATCTGATCTAGTTGAAGATGTCCCTGCTTATTGCAGTGGGGGTTGGACTAGATGACCTTTAAAAGTCCCTTCCAACCCAAAATATTCTATGATTAAATTATTTTTTTTTTAAATACTGTGAAAGCTTGGGACTTTGATATTACAGTCAAAATAGTATCTATAAAAAGTACTGACTAAATGCTTCACAACACTCTAGGAAGTATCAAAGCTTTTAAAGATTTTTCATTGTTATTAAGAATTTATTTAAAAACAGTGAGGCAAAATATTTAGTAATTTCTAATATTTTATTTTATTTACTTCACCTTTGTAGAGATTTCACACTTTAATTGATTTGGATATATGGTAAAAAAATCCTCTTCTGTAGTTAAGATGGTCAAGTTTCACTTTTCAAATATTTTCCTGTTAAAACAGCCACTTTAATGTGAACTTTATATATACATTTTAATAGCGTATAGTGCAATGAATACACAAGTTTCCGACCCAGTCTACAGCACTGTAAAATCAATTGTTCTCTGAATGACTGCTCATATCCACTCAGCATGAATTACTGCTTTATAAAGTACATGGATATTTTTCCCTGGTGTGCAACACAATATACTATATCTAGTCAGAAAAAGAAGAGAAAGATTCATATTTTCTACTGCTTATTCAAATTTTATGTACTAGAAATCTCATTTTTCTAATTGTCTCAAGATGTTATACTGAACAATTCTCCCAAACAATTTTTATGAGCTACTAGATAGCTCATACACCCGTGCTTTCTTCCTTTTATTTAAAAACAAAGGATTCCCAGTAATATTGCAGAATGAGTCATTCCTAATCTTAAGCCTACTTATTACGTCCTGTAGCATACATTATTGTTACTTATAATAACCAGCAAACACTACAAATGGCAATGAAATTACTACAAATGAAATTACAAGGTTGATTCCCACCTTAAAAACAACAAAACCAACACAAATCAGCATTTTGTTTACCGTTATATTGCTAATTCATATAAGGACATGTTCGCAATTTTCTAATCTTGCAATCATTGACTTTAAGACTAGATACTAGAACAAAATTTAGTACACACTTAGGCATGTAAGTGCCTATAAACTCAGACCCAGAGTACTGTGGTGGTTGCATCATTTGCCCTATCAACTTGTGTTCAGAGCAGAAATCAAGCACCACTATATTCAACATGAAATATTCAAGTGTTCTAAAGATTCTGAGTTTATAAACTCACATGCAGTGTTATCAACGGAAAACCTTACTAAATAAATTTCTCATTCCTAAAAATCAGAAAATGCTGATTTACTTCAGATGAAAGCTTCTTATGAACTATATGCAACTTGGAAAAGCATTCTGGGTAATATGCAATTACAAAATCTATTCCACATGTATTGCTAGATTCAACATCAACATTGAAGAAGTAATAGCTCTTATATTTAGTCAGTTAAGCTATGATGAAACACCTATTTTCTTCCTACATACCAATATCATAGCATAACATTTCTGCATAAGCAAAGGACAAAAAGCAGGAAAGAAAAAAATGTCCATATTAGAAATTAATTAACTGTAATTACATTAGAAAATGGAGATTTTTTTTCCTAGATTAGAGAGTTTGAAAAGGTTAGTAACATGGCTAACAACAATAATTATAAAATTAACTGCCTTAATTACTAGTCTATAATGGAACGCTCAAAAAAAAACCTTCTACAGCACCTAAATGGATGCTACAAAAATTTAAATAGCCTTTGGAAACTATTTCACTGAAATTTAACTCCAGAAAGGTATGAATTCAGTGGTATCAGTTTAGCTATCAATATGCAAGCTAAACAACACACATTAAAAAATAAAATCCACAAAAGAAGCAATTTCATGAGGTTCAAACTCGGCAGAGTTTCATAAATCTCCCTCAATGTTTTCTCTGTTATTCTGATATAGTGACATGCAATGGCTGCGTAACACAACAGAGGTTTAGAAGTATAGTATTGCAAAAAACCCAGTGTCTATTATTATCAAGACGACACAAAAAGATGATATTATTTGTTTGTTCTTGGGGAGGGGTCTCAATTACCCCTCTGCATCTTTAGCATGTGTTTCATTCATTTATATTCACAAAATGATTACTTTATTGCAGAAT
Source organism: Anarhynchus alexandrinus (assembly GCA_008711295.1). NCBI lineage: Eukaryota > Metazoa > Chordata > Aves > Charadriiformes > Charadriidae > Anarhynchus > Anarhynchus alexandrinus. Next base: position 2,257,270 of record VUYV01000069.1, read on the forward strand.
CACTATACAGACACTACCCTTATCGTGAAACCAGATTACTACCTTTTGTATAACAAGGAAGACTAACAGGAATATCCTGCTAATCAGAGTTTTTCTTTTATTTTAAATCACTTTGTTAAAGAAAATCATTCAAACACTTGCTAAGGCCTTTGTATTAATAAATAGCGCATTTATTACACAGCAGATGTGCTGAGAAAACACCCCCATATTTACCACCTAGTATACATTTAATTTATTCTTGCTTTCCTCTGATGATTGGCATTTATGATATATCAAATGTATGTTTAAGTACACATTAGACTCAGATGCAGCTTCGAGTGGCCAAGGGAGCTACACAGGCATAACATGTCTGCTAAAGGCCCCTCGCTTTACAGTTGCCACTGTATCTGCACTTGATGCAATTTGTCCTGGAAAAGAAGGCATGAAGAATAAGCAAATAAAGACAGTATTTTACATCTGAGTAATTCTCCTCAGTATCAGTGATACCCTGTGTTCCAGAAGTTAAGGATACATACTGTGAAAAGAAAGACAAATTTCATCCCTAGAGTGTTTATAGTTTTGTGGCTTTTGAATTTCTTAAAGGTATCTTTGCTCTTGTGTTTCCAGAAGCAGCAATCAGCACAATTCCATTACCTTCCTTGTACCAATCATTATTTTTTACACTTCTCCAGAGAACATTTTTATTCATCTACTGACCAAATGAAATAGTTGCAGTTTTTAAACCCTCTCTTCTCAAGAAAATCTCCCCCTGTATTCATCCTTCTACCTGGCTCTACGGTAATAGTAAATTTAATGAATTCACTTAGGAACTCTTAGGGTAACTCAGCTTAGTACTTCTTCTGTTCATCTGTTACTAATGAATTTTACATTCCATTAGACTGCCTATTCACCTTGGCTGTTTTTCTGGAGTTCCTCAGTCTTCCGTGGTACTACCTCATTCAAATAATTTGTATTATGTACAAAATTTATCCCCTCTTCAATAGCACTGCTCCTGAACAGCCCACACATTAGAACAAGATAATAATTTACTAGATTTCCATACTAAAAAAGGACCCCTCAACCTTACTCCTTCATTTATCTGAACTCTCCAGTCTCATCTTAGAATTACTACCACAGTACCTGAGTACCATCTGTTTAAAATCAATAGCAATAAGGCTATTTTAATGGAGTCTGTCACATTTACTTGGGAATACTTAAGGTGTCACTTAGTTTTGAGAAAATCTTACTATAGGGATGAGTCTGTTATTTTTCTCAAATAATGTCAAAATTTAGATCTAGTCTGTCTCTTCTGGAAGATTAAAATCTGCATTATTCCATTTTTCTTAATTTGTAGTAATCTCATCATCTTCAAAATTTCATAATATTTTATTATTTGAAATGTGTGTATTCATACAATTTGCAGTGGTCTGCTACCTGCATCTAGCAAAAGGCCAAATCTTGTTTTTCTGCTCCAGCTACAACTATAGTTATTCAAAGAACCTTTTTTTTTTTTAACAAGGAAGAAAAGGGTTTTAGAGTATCAAAAGCAGAAAAGTTTTTGACGAAGAAATAAGGAATTATGACAGAAACTATTCTGCAACGGTAACTAAGATGAAATTAGTACTTTCATCATAAACTAAAGCCATCACTACTGTTCTATTCTGTCACTACTCTGCACGGCAATTTATAATACAAAATAAGATGCAGTATGTCATATACCAGTGTCATGATTAGAGCAATAAATTTTAGAGCTGCAAATGATGTATACATCTCTTTTATTGTATAGAACAGCTAAATGAGAAAAAGCATCTGATGAAGGAAATAAATCATGTGTGAAATTCTTGTGAGAAAACAATCTACTTGCTTCCATAATGTATGTTATTACTAAGCAGCCTAACCAATTACAGAAGCAAAAGGTGACCCCAGTTTACAGCTGTCATATTTTGATTAGGCAAAATATGAGAAAAATACTTTCTAGGTGCTATTAAATCTCAACTGTAGCAGATATTTTCCAGCTTAATTGCCTGCAAGCCTTTCTTGAATCACCCATTTTTGTTATGGGCTTATATATGATTAAATTAACCCCAATATAAATATTTTAATTCAATCACTAAAATGGATGTTGCCTCAGTAGAAAAAAAAATGTGAATTTTTTCTTTTGATCTAAATTTACTGGAAATGAATAATGGAGTAATTTTGATCGGTAGGGACCTGTGCAGATCATCCCACACAAATCATTGCTAACGTCATAGTTTGATCAGGCTGCTCATGGCCTTCCCTAGACAAACTCTGAAAAAATTTATCAATTTATTGTATCAGACGTCTTCTTTGAATCCTTTATTCTGATTTTTAAATTCTTCAGGCTACCTTGGACCATAGGACTTTCTGCATCATACCAGAGCACAACTTGCTTTTTTTATGTATATTGTTCTGAAGGAAACAACTATAGATACACTAAACTGCTAGTCACCCTAATTCATCTTCCTGTGCATGGGAAAAAGAGCCTCCTTCTGTATAGAAGTACCAGAAAATTCAGAATTCAGCTTACATTTTTCCAAAGTGTATTGCTAGTTGCCAATTTTTATAGAAAGCAAAAAAGTATTCTCTGTGATGCTGAGAATATAAAAATACTACAGAGCATTGTCTAGCTTAAAAAAAAAAAAAAGAAAACAGCTGTGGATTTACTTATTTAGGTCATCAAGTGGTGAAAACTAAATAGCAATGTGGCTATTTTTATAATAAATTTCACAATATCTTAGGGAAAGTGTTCTCTCCAAAAGCCATTTTAGCCAAACAGATTCAGCTCCAGTACAGGTATTTTTGTTACTGAATTAGGTAACCCTTCTCAGTTAGTAGTAATTAAAACACTACAGCTAACATCATATTTATGTGCTCCACTTTTGCTTCATGAGTGAAGACAAGCCAGTAGTAACAAAGAAGGAAATGTTTGTGGGGTGGGAATAAAACAAGCTAAACCTAAGGCATAACTTCCACATTTATGATGCCCAGGATCCAAGAGTGTTGGGAATAACTTTTAAGAGACAAGACTTTCTCAAGCATAGTCAGTTCTCAATCATCCATGGGGAAAAAAACAAATAACCTGGATAATCTATAACCTATAACCTAACCTGGATAATCTGGCTGAGGTTCTGTTCAACAACAGAACAATTATTTGTTCTGTCTTCTTCACAAGGAAATCTAGGCATTGAAGAGGGCAGTGACCACAACCTGCAGCGAGGACACCGTAGGATACACGAGGGACAGACGTCTTGCCTTTTGACTCCATGCCACACAAAAGCAGCCCGTTTTCAGACCTGAGCAGAACTTTGAAGGACATGGACATGTTTTTGCAGCACTGCATATCACATAATTTTGCCCTACAGTCCTGAGATGTTTGTGCATGGAATGAGCTCAGTGATTATCTTACAACAGTACTAACAGATTTTCAAAGTGACATTAAGTTACTGACATGATCTAGTCTAACCTCCCACAAATCACACAACTTCAGTCCCTGAGCTCGACTTACTGCTGAACCAGAGCATGTGGTTCAAACAGTTTAATTTTTTAAATTAAAAAACGAAAATATGGAAAACCTTCTGTTGTAATGTTATAATGCAGAGTCAAAGGGCCACAATAAAAAAAAAAAAAAAAACAGGTTGCATTTTTAGTTTAACTGATTGATGCATATGTTATGAAGGAAAAAATAATGCAAATGACCTCCAAACAATGTCTGCCACTATCTGTGACTTGAAACTCAGCAAAACCTCTCATTGAGTAACTTTTAAAAAATAAGACAGTATATCTTTTGAAGAGAACAAATTGAGATTTGTATCTATGAGGGAGTTTTAGAAAAAAGACTCACCAAAACTTAATTTAGATTTCAACTGTCTTAAAGTATTACCTCCCCATATATAAAGAATTGATTTGTGTTTTGATTTATATCTAAGACATCACCTAAGACACCACATAAAATGTTGAAAGACATTTTTCCTTTTTTTAATTTAGTGGGCAAGCTCATAGAAAACCTTTATTAGACAGCAGTTTTCTTGAAAGACTGACAAACAGAATCAAGGACATCCATTATCAGCAGAAATTCCCTTGCTTATTTCTGCCAGGCATTTTGTTTTGTCCCACTCACTTTACTTTCAAATGCTCTTTCAGTCCAAGACAACTTCATTACACAAAAACTTGGGAGGGGAAATAAAAAGAGAAAACATTTAGACTTTAAGATGATAAAATCAACTGAAGTTTTCCTCCTTACCATTATAGTAAGAAATTGTTTTACTATATCTAGAAAACAAGTGACATGAGAAGTAGGAAGGAGCTGTTTCTGTGCAAAACCCATGCCATTTCAGGATTCTGCTGGAGAAGATGCTTTCTTCTCTTCATTATTCCTCTACCTGAACTGTTGGTCTTCCTCTTCAGCATTCTACACTCATTTAGCTGTAAGTCTAAATTCCCTACGGGTCCATTAAGTATGTTGCTAGGCAAACAGTCCAGTAGCAACTGTATAACAGGAGGTTTGGATGGGAGCCAGTTTTATAGGTCACTACACTGTAAACCTTCACATCATTAGAGAAGAAACTAGTCTTGCTAACTGCAACTATTAGGATTGGTATTCTTTCATTTCTCTGAAAAGACTGAGAGTCGTTCATACTACACTAAGTTTTCATTAATGGGTATTTCTAAATCAAAGGCATCAATAAGTATAGTATTTTTTCCCATATACTAGAAGAGTACAATTCCCTACTCATTGCAAGTTTTAGTACTATCTATCAAGTGTTTAGAATTAATACAGTCACAGCCATGTTAAACATGTATAATTACCATGCAATGGACTTCTAGCTTATTAACTTGAAAAGCATGTATGACATAACAAAGGACTTAACTCTACGTAAGCAGGATGTATTCTGTTTTCTTTCTTTTCTTTATTTTAATGACAATAAGTCAAAGGAGACCTATTCACACAAAATCAGCCAGCTACCACATTATCTGATTCAGGAACGCGCCATCTCTTACACTGAAGTATTGTTTCTTTGCTGTAATGTATCATTATCTTGAAACAGAGCACATGAACTCTTCAGAGTGATCCTTACATTAATTCAAACACAGAACGCTATCTGAGAATAGCAAACTGCAGAGTCCTGCTGATGTGACCGCACTGCAGTACCATGTGGAAGAACTGCTGCTCCAATTGCTAAGTTCAGAAATACATAAATACTGTCCCAGAAATGAGAAGATTTCAGTATCATTGTTCTTACAGGCTGGAAATGCAGCAGTGAAAGAAAGCAGCACGCAAAATTGAAATATCAAGGCAGATCCACAAGAAAAATCTATAACTTGGGCAGGTATATGTTAAGGTTTCTTTAGTTACTAGTTTGACATTGGAGCACTTCTGAGCTGAAGAAACAATGTGAAGCAGAGCAAAATAAAAACATTTCCTCTGCAAAGTTTATACATTTAGGGGAAAAAAATATGTGTTAAAATATATGTTATTAAAACCGTGTCATCGCAAAAGAAAAGTCATTCAGAAAGCAAAGTACTCACGATATCAACTAGTTCTCCAGATTTCTCTGTCCTTGTCTGTTGTTTATCAGTAACATTTTAACTTTTATGGTAGTAAAAGTGCACCAATAATCTCCAACCTTTATGTTTTCAGGTACAAGAAAAAGAAAAATGGTTTTGGATATAAGAAATGGAAATGCATAAGCTGAAAGATCACCGCTGTCAAAGGTACAGAGATTTAAGCAATGACTGTAATGCCAGGGATTTCTCATCGCTATCAATTGCAGGGAAAATAGTGGCAACATTTTTCCTAATTAAGCCCTAGATAATCTTCTGTACCCCCTAATTTGTTGGTCCATGTATGATTTTTTCATTCTTAACACGATACTCTGTATATATTTACTTCTCCAGAAGTGCAAAAAAAATTCAAGCAAAGAAATTGATTTTTATAACATTCCTATAATCTTGAAAGAAGGTTTAGAATTTGTCTACTTATCCTGTCTATTCTTGAGGAAAAAAAATACCATCAGACAAAGCTATCAGAATAATTTAAAATCTCTGATGTATATATGTTTGGGCTTGAACAGGCAAGATGGTAACTTACGCTTCTAGTTTTACAAACAACAACTTCCTTGTGTTATATGGGCTTTTTTTGAAGCAAGATTAGCAGAAGTAACTCACGATCTCTCACTGATTCTACTCAAGCAAATTCTTAAATCCATCTAATCTATGTACATAAACAAAGATGCCAGAAGGGCTCATTAAAGAACCGCCTTTTACAAAACCCTGAGTGCTTAAAAAAGCCTGCTGGTACTAACATCATGTTTTTCAACTGCTCTTAAAAACTTGGCATTATAATTTGCATTCAAAAGACAAAGATTAGGTACCAGATAGTAAACCCTATGTTGATATAAGCCTCAGAACTACTAGCAAATTAAACTGAAGGAAAAAGGCTGGTACCTGACATTTCCTAGTTTTATGGGAATTCTATTAAGAAACTTGATTTACATGTTGTGATGAAAAAGCAACATGGCATTTCTCTCTTAAAGTGCACTTAAACACAAGCACCAGACTGTTAGTGGTGCGTGGCTTTTTTTTCAGACAAATGTCTGGGGCCTGAGGGCACCCAGAGGCTTTAATGTCCCTGCTTGCCTCCCCGTGAATGGACTTGGGACCCTCACTGTGGCCTGTCTCCAGCCCTGTCTCTGGTCCCATCAGCTTTTGCTGCTGACAGGACTCCTGAGATGGCCCCTGGCCCTGGCTCATCACTTGCTGGAGCTGAGGGTGGAGGGGAACTGTAGACAGACCCCGATACCGGATCCTCACTCTGCTCCCATGTTTGCACTCCGTGGTGAGGGCACAGCGTCGCCTGGGCTTGTCCCCCTCGCAGACCTGCCCTGCTCTTGCTGCTCCCTAACAGCGGATACAGGAACATGCTTGTGTTAATTCCTGATTTTACATGAACAATGAAGGCTTTGCTCTTCAGCCTGGACCCAAATAGGGTAGATCTTCCCTAGTCACAGTAGAAGCTTAGAAAGGTCATATGCAAACAGGTGCCTGTCTTGAGGTCAACCAGATGCTATTTTCTTATTCATGCATTTAGGCACGAGGGTAACTTTTTAAACCTGGCCATTAATTATTTCCTAATTCATGTTTTTTAACTGACTAAATAACATTAAACACTCTACTTGTCTGAGTTTTCCTGATAATGTTTTTAAGTTCACAGAGATACTTTCTTGTTTCATTAATATTCTTGTTTCTACTGTTGCTGCATCAAGAAAAAAATAAACAAAATATTTCATAAACATGAATTCATGAACAGAAGTTAGAAGTTGTAATGAAGCAGTCCATTTCGTCAGAACTTGAATAGCCTGAGAAATCCGTGGAGTATATCCTCATTGAAAATCATACCATTAATGAAGGAATTAAACAACTCATTTCTGCAGATATTCAGTCTACTTTTTTTGGTACACTCTTAATACGCATAGACAAAACCCATATCATGAATTTTTTGCAAGCGATTTTCTGCTGTCAATGCATCACAGAGATGCCTAAAGTAGTTCTAAATGGGCTACTCGGTTGCTGAGATAGTATAGTCATGTTAGCACAGGCACTGCATAATGTACTCAGACCATTAGTTGCAATACATTTTTGAAGACAGTGGTATATTTAGGAATTATTTTTGATAAGCCACATGAACGTAAAGAATCTCAGTTGCCTCAGAAAGGCAATCCCATTTTGGAACAGGACAGGACAGGACAATTTGGACTTGTGTAAAGAAATAACCATATCATCTCTAGACAAAAAGATAATAAGTAAAACATACTTTAATAAAGTATAATAGATGAGAACCTTCGCATGCTGCAACAGTAAATAAAATACACTGTTACTGTTCATCGTACGCTGCCTACATCAATAGAATTTAAAGGAAAAACAGCTTTCTAACAAACACTCAAACACGCTCATCTAATCAATAACAAAAGTAATGAATTTACCATGTACCTCATATTTCTAAAATTATCTTTATGAAAGTTTAGAATTATTATACACTTTAAATCAAGCCACAACCTAGCATTAAAAAAAAAAAAAAGTAGATAATGGACGGAAAGACTGAAGACACATTAAAACAAAAATCATCCACTCAAAATGTTCAAACCAAACACAATAGTTTACATTACACAGTTACATCAATGGCCCTATCATTTTAAAAAAAGATATTACAAAGAAATTTAATGGAAATTTATAGAAAAACAATCCTATATCACACACACTGTTGCTGCAAGAACTACATTAACATTGCGCTTCATGTTGTAAAGAATACAAGAGTCTCTCTTCCTTAATTGCATTTGTAGGTACTTCCTCTATCAATCACAATCAAATAAGAAAAAGCACAAATTTGTTTACCGTGTCTGTCCACCAAAAATGTAAACTTCACTATGTACACACTATTCACTGCTGATTAAACAGCTGAATTTTATCTTGCTCATTTTCATAACAGGCCAAATTAAAATCTTCAGCTTGCAAATGTTGGCCATGTGGTAATATGAGGGGATCAGCCCATCACTAAGTGCTTTTACTTATAGATGCAGTTTTCAAAATCACAGATTAAGCTGAGTTAAAAGTTGGAGACTTGTAGCCATGTTTTATAAGTTTCAAATCTCACCATAAATGAGATTTTTAAAAAATTATGTTTCCTACATGAAATGATAAAGTTGACATATTAGACAGAAGTTATTTTTAATATAGTATATTTTAATTTGTGGTTGTCTTCATTTTGGGACATATTAGGTTTTTGGGGTTTTTTTAAAGACTATTTTTATGTTTACCAATTTCCACATTTAGTAAAATGAAAACATAGCAAACATATTTATTTGCAAAGCCTTGAGGTCATCCTGACTTTGCCAGCTGCAAGAGAAACTTAATCCAAGCAAAAACTGAAGTGCTTTTAGATGTAAAATGTGGTTGCTTTCACATGAGCAAGCAGCCCGCAGGTAAAAAATGCCTGCCACAGACTCAAAAGATAATGGTTGGATTTCAAGCTCTCTTTTCAGAATATTTGTAACTAAATTTGCTGATCAGAAGTCCACTGAATATCATAATGAACCATATTACAATATGTGATGGGCACAGATGTGAGATCTGACAACAGGATGCTATTTTCCTGCTCACATTTTTTTTTTTTAAATTAAAAAATGTAACCATTTCCTCTCACAGCTGATGTTATGCTGGATAATTTATATTTTGTGAAAATGCAGAAAAAGGAGGAGGGGGAGGGGAATGACAGAATAATGATATCACATTGCCTAAAGAATGTTTTTGGCCTGAAAATATTAAGATATTTCACAAGAGTTGCCACCATCACTGTGAGCATTGCTGGCTCGGACTGAGCATTTCTGAAACCGAAAGCTGCTACCAAGTAGATTTTAGCCTACTTAAAATTAGACTGAGTGGCACCATCAGGGAGGAGGCAGTGTAGATAAAAGCCTACAAAACTTCTAATTTAATTGAGAACATCCAAAAGCACCTAATCTTTCTAGCAAAGAGATGGAGGCAGAGGGGCTGCAGAGAGAATATACAGCCATCAGATACTGACAGGCATTCCTGGTTTTCTGTGCTCAAGACCTGAACATCACGTAATATTGCATTTCCAGTCCTGCACCACTGAAAGACTTCCGTCCATAAAGATGTAAGTATAACTTTCATGCCATTAAAAGCTCTTTTAAGCTGTCAGCATAGCACAGACAGTTTTAGTGTACACATACATTAGGCTCCACAGATTTGGACTATCTGAGGTGCTTGGGGATTTTTTTCTTGAGCTCCAGCAAGAAGATACTCTAAGGTTTTCTTAGGCATTTACTACTGTTATCTGAATTTCTTCATTTGTTAATTTGTATTTTAACATCTATATAGTTGGCTGAATAAAGCAGGAGCCTTTGATATTTATTGTGTCATATTATTTTTGTTCCGTTATACTGGGACAGCCACCAAGTTAAATGCAATTGCTAGACTTATTTCGCCCGTAGTTCTTTGACTTCTGTTATTTAGCAGATGTTAAAAAATTCAAGAAACCCTAATCACTGACTGAAAACTTAATGAGTAGTAATGAATGATTACTAAATCTGAGAATTTATACAGTTCCTTTAAAACTATCAGGATAAAGAAAGAAAACACACATTCAAAAAATAGTCCATAAGTAAACTGCTAAAAATATTTAAGAATGTTTTTAAATTAATTAACAGTTTGAAATACATGCCTTCATTTCTGGATACTGACCCTTATCCTACTCATTTGTTCCACCTAGTCAAAACTAATGCTGGGAAACAGATCAGTAAGTAATGATTCACCCAGGTAGAAACATGCTACATGGATGAGTGTGTGTTTCACTACACTAAAGTCAGGGTTAGTTACATGTAACTGAGGCATGAATTCCACAAAAGATGAAATTTTTCTCACCATTGACAAGAAGGAGGATAGCATGTAGTTTTATTCAGGATCCTCTCTATGCACTTATACTATTCAAGCAGTATATTTAATTCTTGCACGGTTGAGAAAGTCAGAGACAGAGATGGAAACTAAGCAGCTAGACAGAAACAGTAAAATACCAACGGTACACTCAGGTTAGACCACAGTATTCTATGGAAGATCTTTACAATATATAAGAAGAAAAATCTCTCTACAAGGTCAACATTTTCATTTACCTCAGTGGGATAGCATTTCATCCTGAAAAATTAATATTAGAGGAATATACAGTTCCCTGGTTAGGCGGCCCCAGTTCTATACGCAGATCAATTTCGCCTTGGCTACCATTCCTTGTTAGTCATGCCTCCTAGTCGAGCCATCAGCAAAAACGTCAGAAACGTTTCACTTACTCTGCCAAAATAATTCTAAACTGGATCTCTCTTCCCCAACCTGTCCAATTCTTCACATTCTCCGGCCTCATTCTTTCCAGCCCTAACAGGTCTCAGCCTCCGAATCCAGCCAATCCACACCAAATAAATTTACACTTACATTTGTCTTTAAAAAGCTAATTTCACACAAACATTAGGTCATATGAAAAATGAACTGTTTAACCTTTTGGTGGTAGGTATTGGCAGCACAGTAAGAAAGTTTATTCTGCTTGACATATGCTTACTATGACTTTACCAGAAATCAATTTTCAAGCAAGACTTCAAAAAACTGCTGCTACATAGGTATGCATAAGGGAAACTTGCTATCACTTGGATAGTGTAGTCTTAGTGTGCTCACTCACTAAGATTTTTTTCTGTGGCTACACTGAGCAGGAACACAACTGATTTTCTAGGAATCTGGATATTCAGAAACTTCATATGAAGAAAGATATGAGTTCAGATTACAAAGTTCAATTTTTTTTCAAAACATTATTAAACATACTGAGTATTTCTGCACTAGAGACTACAAAATTGATTCTAATCTAAAGCTAGGTATAGAAAAAGTAAAATAGGAATATGTCTAGTCAGAGTGAAATTTGTCTGACTTAAGGTACCAGAAAATTATCCACGTAGATTCCAAAATAAGGATCCACAGTTGCTGTTTTCAATAAATTCCAAGGGAATCAGAATTTCAAACCAAACATTTTCCAAGTGTTTGCAATCCAATCCTTGCATGACAAGGAAAAAAGGACTATGAAATTAAAGCCTCATAGCCAGGAAAAAGAAACTCCAGTATTCTGTTTTCATTTTCCAATCTGAAATAAATCATAGAATGGTTTAGGTTGGAAAGGACCATCTAGTTCCAACCCCCCTGCCATGGCCAGGGACACCTCCCACTGGACCAGGTTTCTCAAAGCCCCATCAGCCTGGCCTTAAACACCTCCAGGGATGGAGCTTCCACAACTTCCCTGGGCAACCTCTCCCAGTGCCTCACCACCCTCAGAGTGAAAAACTTCTTTCTGATATCTAATCTAAATCTACCCTCTTCCAGTTTGAAGCCATTATATAAATATAAATAGGAAAAAGCAATAAATAACAAAGAACAAAACATAATATATCTTTGGCTTTTAAAACTATTTTACCTCCAATGCTTTAACTGTCTTCTTAAAACTGAAGAACCACAAAAATATTTTAATATTATCTTGTGAGATACTATGTACTGTATCAGGTACTGCAATACACCTGCTGACAGAAATGAGACTCCAGGGGTCACCAGTAAAGAGAAAATTTGCGGTATGTGCTATCTATAAAAGTCTAATCAAAGAGAATATTTCATACAGTCAGAAATAACTTCTTAACATTTTGCACTCAAGCAAAACAGTCTAAGCCTATATCTTCTAACCTTATAATGATTCTTGACCAGTGCAGGTAATTTTATGAAAATATGTTAAATCTGCTGCATTAAGTCACTTTAGTATAAGAAGGGAAGACCACAATCAGAGTTACAGGTAAGGGTAGCAAATGAAGAATATTTTTATTAGGTTAGCTCTTCTTGTATTCTTTTATAGGGTGCTATAACAGTAAAAGAAAATAGGAAGTGAAAGAGTCCCTGGATGAAATTTTCTCATGATACCTCTTCTACTACTGCCATTTAATATTCCCTCCCTGTGACTGAGAGAATTAGCAGATTTGAGGGTTTTTTTAATACTCGCCCATATAAATGTTTAACATAAGTGATATAAACTATTTTCACTCTTTGCTATACAGTGCTCCAATATGATTCTCATTACTCTATTTGACTAAAGACAAATACTTGAAAAAAACTGAAACCACCACCTGAAAAAAAGCATTTTTGTATTTGAGATGCAGCACGCTTGCTAAAGCTGCCTATTCCACCTCTGCATCACTAAAGAGCTGTTCTATTCTTAAAGACTTTTCTTTCCTTTAGATGAGGCCTTCCAGTCTGAAGTAACCTCGAGAACAAAAGACACAAGTGAAGATCCCTAGAATAAACTACTTTCTCCAAATTGTTTCAAGTCCTCTCATGATTTCTGTCCTGACTCAGTTATCACGCTATTAATATTAAAATGTATCTCAACTTCCAATGAGAGAATTTCTGAGGTGACTTTTATAATAAACCAGAATAGTTTTTGGAAAGTTTATATTATCAGGTTCCCAAGAGCAGAAAACAGCAGTGAACTAGATCTGCATGTTAAGAATAAATTTCAGATGAACTTGAGTAGTTCTTTCATGGCAGATAGGAAGATAAAGCCCAACAGGCCTTTCTGCCATAGAACAAGATCATTAGCTTTATAATGAATACCAAGTAAAATTAGCTAAGTCAGACATAAAAAGATGAGGAACCTAAGATTTCTTTATTATGTTTCAAATATATCTTGGGAATCGTACTTGCAACTTCTTTTCTAACCTGGCTAGACTAACCAGAGGTCAGATGACAAGACATGTACATGAATATCACTAATATTATTTAACCAAGAGAAAGATGATACCTTAAACATATTACTTCAACAATAGCAGGAATTTACTTATTAGCAAGGGGAAAAGGAGAACATTAAATATTCAATTGTCTCTCTGATTTTTTTTCTAACAACTGTCATTCTTCGGGAGAAGGAGATCCCAAATTTCAAAACAATGTGAAGGAAACGTGCTAAATACAGTTAAGTACGCCTCATTAAGAACTTTTTGGTTTTCAAAGATCTTCCTGGAAAAACTATCAAAGAAAAAAAATAATACAGTTAAAGTGAAGTTATTGGAGAAAAGTTTATTCGGCCAAGAGCCAGCAATATTTCAGTATGTGTTTCACATTTGTGGAATACAGAATTTAAATAAAGAAAATAAACATGTTAAGGTCTCGGTTCCCTTGGGCTACCATATGTATCTGTTCCTTTACAGTGAAGAGTATAGCCTTCCTTAGAAACTGCTTTTGTTTAGAACTAAGCAAAAAGGAATTTTGCTTCAAGACTGGGATAATAGGTAGCAGCACAATATTAATATCAATACAAACACTACAGGCTGATCAATCAGCCTTCCAACATGTCCTGATTTTGGTGCATTGGGGAAAGAAAATATAGGATACACAGGTGCTTTGCAGATTAGCGAATATAAAAACCAGATAATTATCTATTCACAGTTAATATATCTTTCTATTTACAGCATTGATAATTCAATATTCATTTTATTATGTATAATCCAATTTTTAGAAGACAAATTATTTAAAGTAAATAATGAAACTAGAATCTCACTTGAATTAAAAAAATATCCATTCCTCCTCATTAAAAAAAAAAAACAACCAAACCAAAAAACCCCCAAAACCAAACCAAACACAACCTTTCGGGGATAAAAAGCATCCTGTATCCTTCAGGAAGCTAATTTCATGGTTCTCCAGGAGCATTGTCATGATTTTTGAATGGTTGGGGCATACAGTATTCTCTCAGTCAGCAGAAAGGCACAACAGATTTGGATTTATGGCTTGTTATTACTGATTGTATGGACTCTAACAAATAGAAAATGAAATAATCACCTGCATAAACACTTACACTGTATAGATGTTTAATCTCTGTATGTCAGAGAGCTGCTAAAGACAAAACACAGTCCAATAATCCAAAGCATTAAAACTCCCTAAAATCCTTTTTAAAAAGGACAATTGGTTATTTCTTATCATCAAATTATTGTTGTTTTTCTTTTTTTTTTTTATAAAATTGGCATCTGTACGATTTCCATCTGGTTTGTATCCTCTATTTGAATTATCATCCAGATTTGCTACTTACAGATTGACAAAGAAAGTAGAACACTTTAAAGACCTAGATAAAGTCATGGTGTTGTCCGAGATGGAGAGGAAAAGGCTACGAAGTCTTTTCCTGCCTTGTCATGTAAAGCCAGTGTGAGCTAGAGCAGAAATACCATGGAACAACTTCTCCCTCTCTCTACACACTAGTAAGTCTGCCCTGCAAACACAGCTGTTTCAAGAAATACAAAGTGGACATTCGCAAAGCTAAGAACACTTCCAATGTGATGAGGTAATGAAAGAATTTTTGGCTTTCCTTACATACAGCTATGCAAAGTATTTCAGAGTATCTTTTTTTTTTTTTTNTTTTTTTAAAAAAAAAAAGAAAAAAAGCCATGCTACCAAGGATAATCCACCTTTTAAAAAGCAGAGCTGAAAAAAGGTTATTATTTTCCTGTCTTTATCTCCAAAGTAATGGTCTCTTCCATCCATTAGGACTTAAATACATCCGCAACCTGTCATTACAGAAATTCAGGAAAAAGGAACATATGAGTCAATAAAAGTCTTGACAAAGTTTAGAAAACAGAAGGAAAAAAACCAACTATGGAAAAAACGCAAACTGATATAAAGATTTCATGCCAACTTAACTATCTGGATGACTCAGTATTAGTTGAACATCACACTGCAATTTGCTCATCACTCATAGTTTTGGCTCCCTACACTACTCGTACAAAATGATAGACAATCCTGCAGCAACAAACATGCACATACCTATTCAAAATCTATACCAGCAATCTGGCTGTATGGTGGTTTTTTCCCACTTAATGAAATTTATTTCTAAAACATCCACTTAATACTTGAACTGGATGCTTAAACTGCTGTATTTTCACATATGTCTCACCAGAGTTATATTTAGCCGTCATCAAAGAAGGCCGTTACTTGGGCTGTCAGGCTAGTAAAGGCAACAAAATATGGCAGGAAGAGAGCAGATCTGAAGCATCACCCTCCCTAAGGAGGGCACAGTGCTGACGGTAATGAAACTAGTTGGCAGTTTATGGGGCACATGGTTGTGCAGTTGCTCTCATCTAGTTCTTCCACAGCCGAAGGAGAGAGATGCTGAGCAGACAGTGAGTTGCCCAGTAGTCACAGGGACAGAGTGAAGCACCTCCTATATCCCCTTCTGATTAATGTCCCAACGTCGTTCAAAGGCATGGGGTACAAACATCTGTCACTTATTTGCAGAGGCTGGGATAAAGGCAAGCACAGCTGGCTTGCTGCTGGGGCAGCGAGTTCACTTAAAAGAGGCCATCATGCCAACGGGTAGGGGAGGGAGGACAGAGAACAGCAGCTGTTCTGCTTCAGCAAAATTTTACTATTCATTAGATGAGGGCAAAATAAAGCATTTTTTTATTCCTCTCAAGGGGGCAAAATTCAATTTTTTCAACACTGCTGAGTAGCGCCAAGATGTGACACACCTAAACTAATGAAGCCAAGAACTGTTGCATTTTTAAAACACAACATTATCTACACTTGGCTAATAGCCTATTCAGTGATACTTTGTGTCACTGTATAATTACAAACCTATAAAATCTCCATTGAATTCACACCAGTAAACATTTCTTTGAATTGAGTGAAATAAAGTATTTTGATGTATGCTACTCTCAGCATTTATCATAGATATTAGAAATATATTCAGTAGACCAGATTACAAAAAAGTCATAATTCCACAAGAATCAAAGTAACAGAGCGCTTAATTGCCTCAGACCAATAAAGGAAAAATGGCAGAATCAATTAAAAATATATTAAACAAATGTATTTTAGGTGGCAGCACCCCACCTTCATTTTAGTGCGTATTTCCCTGGGTTTTATGAGCTTGCTAGTTTTACATCAGAAACTGGAGGATATAAAAAGATAAACTACAGTCATTGCCGTATGGATTCCAATATAGCCTAGAAGGTAAAACCAGCAAAAAACCCACCATAAAATATATCATACACTTTTGGGAATGGATTAGAATTTTTTCTTCAGAATTACTTTCCATTTTTTTCTCTACTCACAAAACTTTTGATTTTAAAAAAAGTCTTCCCTAGATGAGAAGCACCAAAATGGCTAAAGCACTGAATAATTAAAGTGTTCCTGGAAAATGCTGATAAATGACAGGGATCATTTGCGAGTGCCATATCTTTCTCAGGTTCTTCTGCTTTAGAGACCTTGGAACCTGGTCTTTTAATCGCTGGATGCCAAAAAAAAGGCCCCAATGACAAGCACAATGATCCACCCAGACTGCAGCTAGCTGTAAATTAGTTAAGAACAAAGAGGAGTGGAGGACTTAGGAAACTTGCCTCATTCTTTTTGTGGGGTTTGTACCTTTCTTGAACAGATACAGACAGATGTTATAATTTCCCAGAGGATGTCAAGTCCACAGACCCATCTTCATTGTATCACAGTCACAAGCTACAAAATCTCAAAAGTTCTGGCAGATCTTTCTCTGATATGCTCTCTCCATTAAAATATTCAAGACATACAAGGTGGAACATTAAAAGTTGGTGCAAAGGGAATACCTGGAATCAAAAGGCTCCTCACATACATCTTTGTGCTATCAACGACAGATGGCAACTTCTAGCTTCCAAACTCTCACTTATATTAAAATAGAGGAATTATTTTCCTTTTTTTTAAGCCACATAAAATTATGTTTAAAAAACAGAGCAAAAATCATATGTGAGAATATTATGTGTAATTGTATAAACATACATAATTATTTGCAGATATACACACACATTCAATCACTAAAGGAACCTATAACTTTATCCAGTAACAATATATCTGCAAAATCACAATTTAGTGGCTCAGCAAAAATATTGAACACTGAATACTCAGCCTTCAAAAGGAAATCTTCACAATTTGATTATGTTGTTTTATTAAATAATTGATTATTTTCCTGACTTGTAAACAATTGGTATATGTCACACTGAGGAAAAGAGGCCGCATTTGAGGCAAACACAATATTACTGAACTATTCAGGCAGACATCATTAGAATTTAAAAAAGAAAATGCCAACACATAACCAAAAAAAAGCATGAATGAGCCCCAAAAGTGCAGGGAATCCAACTCATCCATCTTGTTTAAGACCTTAGATTTAAGCTAAGGGGAGCCAACGCAAGACTTCCCAGTTTTTTTCCAGGTTTCTTAAGAAGAAATACAACCATCTCCAAGCACATAGCAGTCTGCCCCCTTCCTTCCCTCACAAAAAAAACCCAAACCACAATCCTATCCAAAAAGTCCAAATACATTCTAGTAGTAAATCCTTTTAAAAGATAAGATGATGTTTGAAATCAGTGTATGTTATGCTGCAGAGGTTTTCAGCAGCCTATGTGAAAAGTTCTGGCTGGTGTAGTGGTGTGACAGCTCCAGGCTCAGCTGCCAACTACAGCTTCCTAGTTCGTGAACGGACACGCTGGGTGTCGATCACCGAAGATGGATGCCTTCAGGGTAACGTGTATCCAAATACTGCTGTAGCGCTGTTGACTGTTTTATAGAGCAACAACGCTATCACTTCTAGCACAAGAAGGCCATTTTGCTCTTCCAGCCAAACATCAAGGAATGAAACCACAAGGCAGAAGGGGGCAGACACTACATAGTAGACAGCAATCCAAAGCATTATGGTATGTAATGAAGAACGTGGTCTCCTTGCCCTTTACTGCATACACATTGAACCACTGAATTGCACAAAATTACCCTCAAATATCTACAAGAAGTAGTAGCATTAGATTTAGATGAATACCTTCATAAGAACATATATAATTCATACTATAGCTGAAAAAAATAACTCTGCTATAAAATATATATATTCCTTGTACATATATAATTTAGCTTTCTAAGTGTAAATATTGCAACAAGAAGTTTTATCACTGATTGCTGCTCTAATAACATACCAAACGCCAGCTTGAAAATTAAACATTCACAAGAATACAATTAAAATGAAACCTCCACTCCCAAAATAACAAAAAAAAAATAAATATCTGTGATAAATAAGTGAATCAAAGAAGTATTCCTGCTGCCTTTGTCCAGTTCTTTTTTCCCATATGGTATCTTATTTGTCATACGGAGGCTGCAAAAAAAACCCTTTTAGATAATAAATGAGAAAAATGAAGCATAAACAATAAAGCGTGCTCAGCGGTCATGTTTTCCAGTGCTCTGTAGGGTAGCTGCAGGAATTTTCCATGCTGTGAGTGTTAATGAGACCCTCCATAGGCACCATTAATACATAAAAGCAATCACCTATAACTCACCTTTTTGAATCTGTACTTGAATTTAGTAACTAGAAGCGAAATAGGAAGCATCATGCAAATACCATCCTCATTTACTGACAGGCAACCATTAGCCAAAAAAGGGGCTGACAACAGAAAAGTTACTGCAATACATAAATGCTTCAATAATCAAGCACAGAGTCCAGAAGCACTTGGAGAACACTTACAGTTTTGAAGAGTACAAAACTGTCCCTAAACATATGGTTTTCCTGATGGAAGAAAACATACTTATAGGAATTACTAATTAGCTAAAACTGGCTGGATTCAAGATACTTAGGTACTTCGAACAGAATGGTATCTGACCAAACTATAATGACAGTAATCTGGCACAAAGAAAACTCATACAAATTTTACAGAGTTTCATTCCAAGTTGTGGTTTACTTTTATAATATTTATTTAAATGAAAGGGGGGGAAAAATCAAATTTTCCACATGGATGCCATGGAAGTTCTGGCTAACAGTTGCCAACATGAGGCAATTGTCACTAACCAGTACCTCACATGAGCAAGTTTCTAAACCGGGCGCTGGACTTCAGCCAAAGACAGCTCCACCAACCTGTGAAGGACCTCAGACTTTTGGTAGGAACTCCCTCATCTCTATTCCATTTCTGAACTGGCAACCCTCTGGGCAAAGACATGTGTGGAGTCCATCAGTCCCTAAATACTTGACTAATTTTAAGGTGAAAGAATATTAGTTCTTTCTGCCAAAAATGCACACCTTAGGATATTACTTGCTATATTTAGTGACAGAAACATGAAACAATAACATGCCTGATAGATATCTTGCCCTCTGGTCTGGGTTCAAAGTGATTTCTCTGTTCCAGTTACTGCCCAGTTTCTACATAATTTGAGCAGATACCCAGAAATGAGATGCATTTTTTTTAAACAAGACCCACCTCTTCCACAAAATGGACGCTGACTTGTGGTAAAAGCTTGCTTTAGGTCACCCTTTCTCAGCTGCATTTCTGCTTCTGATGATGTAAATTAACCCTTGGGTTTCCCACACGCCTCATTACTGATTCAGGTAGGACATCCTGTATCAACACAGTCCTTTTTGGTACAGTACTATCCATTGCCAGGTAAGGATATGTTTTTGAATAGTACTACCTGCTGGATGAGCCCAAGCATGTAATCTGGGCTGCAGTTCTAATCTGAACATACCAAATACATATCAAAGATATCCCTCAAAAGCAGCTGTGCTAGAGGTTACTTCTGGCCCTTCCCTACCTTTTCCCTGGCTTTGATGGCCATTACGCCCATCACTGAGTAATTTCAGCACGCTAAGTTATCAAAGGCACTTTTATTTTGGTGGCCAGGCTAGCTTCCTGATGCCTCAGTGTGCTGCAGGAGCTCAGTCAGCATCTGATCTGAACTGAAGCATTTGAACGAGAGCAGTAAGTGAATAGGGTGAAGGAAGATGGCAGCCAGCGGTTAAAGTGGCTTGGTTGCTACCACACTTATTTACACAATGAAATGCACTTCCGGAGTGCATTTCACTTCCATGGAAGTGAAAAATCAATGTGGCTGTACGCGAGATTTTCATCCTTCAATAAAATATGACTTCAGAAATACTCATTATGCAAACACATAATTGAAAATAAGAAACGTACCTCATTACTAGCTCTTCATAGAGCCAAAACAAGATAATGGACAAACTTGAGAATGGTAATTTATTTGAGATAAATGATCTATGAATGGGACTTGCTCGAACGGGGGGCACCACGACAGCAGCCATTTTCATCTAAGACTAAAATTTCTTTTGCTTCCAGTTTTAGACTGGAGTATCACCAGCAAGGGGTCACATACTGATATTTGGTAGTTTCAGTGTGTGGTTCATATAACTGAAATACCATTTCCTCTCATCTGGATTCCATCAAATAACTTAGAAAAAAGTAAAATCCATCACTGTTCGTGTTCCCAAACAGCAGTAGCTGAACTGCAGTTTTCAAAGACAGAAGGCTTTATACAGTATCCCAGTGGCATGTTAAACCACTGTGTCAATTACTGTTGTAATCTACATCATCTACTACATCTCCTTCACTTTCTTTTTTTTTTTCCTCTCTCCCCCTCTCTCTCTATTTTTAATGAAAAAGAGAAATACTGCTAGTGACTGCCAGACGGGAAATTAGCTCAACGTTAAGGGCAAGTAAAATTGCACTAGCACTCACTAAAAAGAGCATAGCTATTTTCTGAGTTGTTCTTATTGCTTTTCTACTATGCAGCATAGACATTTTACTAAACCAATAAATAAGCAAAGTTCAAAACGGCCTGATCCAGAGCACAGCAAAGTCAAGGGAAAATGTCTCGACATATTTAAATTTAGACATGTCAGCCACAAACTCCCATTTCAAAGCAACTTTGAATTACTGTCAACATCAGTGGCACAACTGTTATTACCGTGAGAAGCTCATTGCCACAGGATGTTTTACAGACCAAAGGTCTGAAGAGGTACAAAAAGGGTCACCAGAATTAATGGAAGGTGGATATTAAATTAGATCAGAGGTATTAAACAACACAATACAAATGCAAGGTGTGGCTCACAGGATCCCTGAGATCTTATCTGTTGGAAGCCAGATTCACTGAGTGAAGAAACACATGATTCTTCTTCCATATGTTATAGTTTGGGCAGATTTATGGGAGCTTGTTTTGTTTTTAAATACTATTTATGTCTTCATTCTGTCAAGAAAGTTCCTTATTTCTTAAAACCTACTTACCGCAGGGAAAAAATAAAAGTAACTGAGACTGACAAAAATAAACATGTGAACCCCATAAAATGCAACATTTGTGATGCTTTTTTAGTTATGTTGCATTTTCATTGATTGTTAGTGATATGGCACAAATAAATGGGGCATTCTGCTAGTAGTAGGTTTTTTTTTCCCCTGTAACAGATTCAGTAAATAATGTTCCACATATTGTGACACCAAAAGCGATGGTGCTCTTCATCTGTTCTAACAATGTTTCAAAGAATTATACTCAAACATCAAAAGCTGTTTTTCTCGACCCAAATTTTGCACAGATATAAACTGCTACGGTAGATTAAGCTCAACATGTCAAGTTATATACATGAATCATTAGGTTTTATTTAGTGGACATTTCTAAATATCAGCTTTCAGTGAGGTCTGTGTTGATAATTTTTTTTCCCTGTAATTACCCGCTGAATTTATTTGAGCTCATTTATTGCTAATTTGTCAAAATAAAGAATGACACTAGAATCAGCAACTTTATGCAAAATTGTACATCCATTTAACGCCTACGAATGCTGACCATGGAACCATATTTCTTGTGTTCCAAGAAACTTTATTGGGATGTGTTTCTCAGGACTTCAGTCTTAAAAGGTCCATCGATAGCAATGTATGTTTAATCTCCCACCATTCACAGGTACATAATATAAAGTCTACAGATCAGAGATTACTTTTCACTTAAATTATGGCTTCTGTGATGGGTGTGACCTATTATATTGTGTGGTTTTAATTGTCTATTTTGTCTGTTTAAGTAGACTGAGTCAGATAAAACCATCTGGAGCGAGGAGAAGATTGTGTCTCCATAGTGACCAACTGAGCACCAAGGGACAGAAGGTCCCCAAGGCAGCAAGGGATGGCAGAGCAGGGAGTGCCAAGGGGAGCAGGGCACATGCAACCAGGCATCAGAGAAAGAAAATTAGTAAGAATCAGAGGTGATGATTCAGAATTTTCTTCATCCCAGAAACCGATGTAGTAGTTGAAACCAAGCATGGGATGAATGAAGGACCTACTTGCAAGGACTCACTGTACATGGAAAGACTAATATTGAAACCCTGTCTATTCTGTTTTGCCTAACCTAGGCACGTGGGGTTTTTTTTCTCTCTATTTAAAAATAATTATCCAGTATAAACTGGTTTTATGTGTTTAAAAATCTTTTGGTGTTTTTTGGGAGTTCACTATAAAGAGAGGTCAAGGCAGATTCTCTTCAAACCTCTGGCCTTCTCAGGGAACCAAGAGAGCTTGTTAGAATTCTGCTATCAAATCTCATTGCGTTAACATCTCAAGATTACATTTTTATACATTGTGTAGATTTACCATTTATAGTTGTACACAATTTATGGAGGGGTGCTTTATCTAGAGATTTAGAAAACTTATGAAGATAATTTTATAGATCTATAAAATCTACAGACAAAATCTTCATGAGGTAAATGAGAAAAGACTTTTTTTATTTGATACCTAACACTTTTGTCAGCTGTACGTACCAGGTGAAAAGAATTTCAGTTTATATCAAATTTTCTCTTTGTGCAGAATTTGCCCATTAGGGATTATGTCTATATCTGACTTAATGGATCGACGCTGAATGACAAGAAAAGAAAAGATATAGTCATCCAATTTTCTATTATATTCAAATTAGATATTATTAAAAAGTTATTATTATGATTAAGATGATGATTACTATTTCTAGACAAGATATCACTCAGAGAAGAACTAACATGAATGCCTCCTGAAAGCTGAACAGAGGGGCAACAATAGTTTACACATACTGCTCAAAAATACATAGCAAACATACAGCCTTTAAAAATGACAAACGTATATAGACTGAGCTATACCTGGTGTTCATTGAATAACCAGAACAAAGTATGAGTGCAGGTCAACTTTCTGGCTCTAGAGAAAGAGTTTAGATACTCAAAGAATCTTCAAAGTGAATCTGAATCTACAAGGGCATCATGTGGGAAAATAGGTTAAGAACAGGCAGTATTACTATTTTTAGGCACAAAGGAAATCTAAGAATATGCGTACATGTGAATCCCAACAGAGAAAGAGTGATGTCAAAAAAATAAAATAAAGAGGCTGAACACGCAGATAGAATAAATGCTTTTGCCAATATGTGAAATGACTGAGAACAATGACCAAAAAGCTCTAAAAAAATACTCCCATAAAAGAAAAAACTACCCCACAAGTCAGAACAACAAATAATCTAGTATTTTTTTCCATAATTTCCATTAATGATAGAAAGTGCTAAAAGGGAATAATTTACCTATCGCACTGGGGTTTTGTGAACAGTGCTTAATGTTCATGAAGTGCTCCAAAGCCAAACCAGCTGCTCAGACACTCACACTGTTATTAAAATATTTCTAACAGACTGAGATAACAAAACGGTTTTGAAGGCGCTCATGTCAAATCACCAGACCTCCTAGTTTTGGGGTCAGTCTCAGAGTCAAATCATGTATTTATTTGTAGGTTTTAGTACTAGTTAATGTACAACCTACTCATCCTGTTCTGTTTTCATCCCTCTTTTCCTTGTATTTCCCTAATAGTTCTTTAATGCTGCTGATTTAGCACCCAGTTCTAAGACAGTAAGTTACCACACAATTACATCATTTTTCCTATCTGTCCACCAGCCTCCTCTCCAATTTGTAACAAAATAAAATCTCTGACTTACCAATCTCACTGTAGTTTAGTTTAAGAAAGTAAGGATAGTCCATTTAAACCAGTATCCTGTCTGACAACAGGCAAAACTGAATGTTTAGGGAAAAGCATAACAACAGAGTAGCTGTGTATTCAAACTATTTCTCTCGCTTTGAGCAATTTTCAGTCCAGAGAATCTTGAGCCAAAAGTGATCTCTTTATATGCTGGACTTTCTTCATGAAGTAAAAAAGGAATCAACCCTGATATGATTGCATTGCCTTTCAAAATTTTCTTTTAATTTGTTGATCAATTTTCATCTAATTTAGATAAGGAGGTTTTTGCAACTGTAAGGAAAATCAACAGCAGGGGAAAGGAGACACTTAAATTAATGACTATAGAGTGACCATAATCATTCTCTGTTCCACATGGCTCGTGCCGTGGACAGAGGAGCCATGGCATCGTTCTTCCCCTTCCACAACCCTAGGTAGGAATTCACAACACAGTTCTGGGCATTATACAATGTGTTAGAAGGAAACTAGAAGTCCTACGGGGTGACAAAGCAGTGGCAACCTGGGGAAGACATGGAGTTATTGCTGTGGTAGACTGTAGAGGAAAGAACTGAGTGTACTGCAGTGGGAAGGACAGTGTGGGGGAAATGGGGAGGAAGCTGAGATGTCTAGAGGGAACTTTGAAGGAAACCTGGCTTCTAGCTCTGTGTGACATCTGAGCACAACAAAGACAAAGGTCTTCCACTCAGTCTACACAGGAAAAAGTAGAATACATCAGTGTCGAAAGGAGAAGGGAAGGCAATCAAAATAAAACGTAGTAGTGGCATCATGGAAAAGACAAGCAGTCTGTACAGTAAGACATCTCTAGAGATACATTTCTGTACTATTTGAACAAAAAGCTTGCAAATTTAGGCAGATGGAAAAGTACTTAAAAGCCAAATTCTTCATGTTTTTCTGTCTATTGCAAGGCTTTAGCGCTGCTTGGTGACAATTTTTAGAATAACAACAAAAACTAAAATACCGACTAAAATAATCCTTCCTCTCATTTTGTTGTTCAACAGTTACCTGTACAAATGGCTTCCCCAGCACAAAACATAACCTTAGATTGACAGCACAGATGACAATAAAAGCTAAATCATCTCTCAGGATCAACTTCCAACTAGCTATCAGAATTTATTAGGAAAAAAAAAATTCTATTGAAAAGACATTTTTAACATTTCATAACTTGTTTTCATTCAAACAGGAATAAATAAAAATTCTCACAGAAAAGAAATTCCAAAACTATTTCAGTTAGAAATCTAAAAACTTAAACATTTTGAATTATTTTGATAAAGAAATAAAATTAACCCAGAATGAGGTAGGATCAGCAAATTGATTCTAATCTGAAATTGCTGTTTTTCAATATAAATTACACTTTTCATTTTTTGAAACCTTCTCTTAGGTTTTAGAAAATAACCTCAGATCTGTATGCCATGAGGGCTACACAGGGAGTTCTAAGAGCCTCCAGATACTCTATGCCAATAGCTTTTTTTATTAATAAACAGTTCTTTCATTGCATAGAGATGTTAACACTTTTCATTAAAGAGCACAGTACAAAAATTTACATTTGTACAAGTATGTACAGAAATTTGTGTTTTTTACACATATGCTGCACTCGTCAAACTTCTGTACTGCAGATGTTTGCAAATATGCCAGTCATCTCCTGAACCACCGCTTATCACAGGTAAACAAAGTGTTTGGGCAGAGGAAAAGCCTCGGACTGCCAAGACAAGAGAGAACTCAATCTCGTTGCTTAACTGGCTCCCCTGCCTGCTCCTGAAAACTCTGTGTGGCTCCTACATATTGCCAGACCATGCTGGAACATATTTATTGCCAGTACTACAGAGAACCTGGAAAGCACAAGGCTGAAGAGGAGGCAAGAAACGTTGTACGCTGTAAAAGGTAGAATTTGGATAGAAACTCCTTGATGGCCATTGCCTGTCAAAGGCATGAAGGGTTGGCAGCTGAAGTAAGAGAGAGCACAGCCCCTCTGCCTTGACACATAAAAAGCTATGCATGTTGCAGTGCGTTTTCTAGAGCATTCAGAAAAAACAGGCTAAGAAATGGACAATCGATTGCTAGAGAAAGCAGCTTGGAGGAAAGGATATGCATCCTGTCTCTCAAGACATTGAGAATCGTATTTTGCTATCATTATCATAGGAAGTCTTGTCCCTTAGATGTGGGCAGAATTCCTGATATCATGCAATACTTACTGGCTTTTTAAACTCCACTAATACCTAAGTTACTCCTCTTTATATTATTTTTCACAGCTGTAGATACTATGCACAGCCCTGTCACTATTTTTATTGTAGTAAGTGATAGCTATTTTGTTTTTAACTTCTAATAAACTGTATTTTAACACATTCACAATGTCATACTCAATTTACTAAAGGAAATTAGCTGCAGTCACAAAGCTGTGTGTTCCAATAAGAAGTGACTCAAATTTGGAATATAAGCTAATGAAAATAGTAGAGAATTTCACATAACACAATATAATCACTGATTTCATGTTGAAGCAGCTAATGATCCACATTAGGAAATGAAATCGAAGAG
This sequence comes from Anarhynchus alexandrinus, assembly GCA_008711295.1. Taxonomy (NCBI): domain Eukaryota; kingdom Metazoa; phylum Chordata; class Aves; order Charadriiformes; family Charadriidae; genus Anarhynchus; species Anarhynchus alexandrinus. The sequence continues at coordinate 2,284,161 of VUYV01000069.1, forward strand.
AAGACTTTAGTCACAAATTTTTTGAGGTTCAATAGATACAGCTGATAAATTTTAGATATCTTTCTTTTCTCTTTAATGACCCATAAGTATTTGTGTACTGAAATGTTCTAAACATAAATTTTCTTTTATCTGAAAGAGGCTATTTTCCTAGCCAGTACCTAGCATTTAATATTTGTCATCTGTTAGAATATTTTTAATTTTATTTTACCTGGGTAAAAATAATTCAAAGTTTTACTCTCTACACTCACTATGATGTACATATCAAAGGCTCTTTTGTTACAACTGTCTGAGCTTATTTACTGTAATTTTAAGTGACACAGACAGGTGAAGTGAAATCCCATTATTACCTATGGAATCTCTGATGCATTTTGGAACCTTGTCTGTATTTCATCTGACAGCTGCTACTGCTCATCTTGTACAAACCGGGCTGACGGAAAACCAACTGATTCTGAAGACTAATTTCATGACATCAAATTTCTATAAATGTTAAAAGACACAGCAGATAGTTTCTAAGACCTTCTGACGACAGAAAATGAGCACTATACTAGTTAACGATAATAGACTCAACAATTTACCAGATTTTTGATCAAATTTTCTTCACCTTTGATCCCATGAAAATGCACCTTTATATTATGTAATCCATTATTTAATTGGTTTTAAATGACAGTTCGCTTGTTTACATCATGCTGAATTAAAAAAAAAAAGCAATTTTATTCAAAAAAAGTACATAGAAAATATCTAGTTATTTGCTAAATTTCATAAAGAACAGCAAAGCAATTCAATATAGACCAGTTACTAGTCAAAGCTTTCAGCTTCTTTGTAAGTGCTGCCCATTTGCGACATATAGTTTTCTTTGGATTTTTGTTCCTATATTGCTCTTTATAGATAATAAGAGTCTTTAAAAGAATGTGCTTGTTGTAAGCTTTATAGTCACAAATACCATAAGCAAAGGTCCTGATGCATCACAACTGGTGATGCAGTTCTACTCACTGGAAAAACGGACCCTTTCTGCTTTTCATGTTACATGGGGAACAAGCAGATCAAAAAGAACTTTGCATCTTTCTTAAATACCTTTTTTCTTTGACCATTTTATATACACCAAAATATTTTAAAATGTGCAGTTTTTAATGACATTACTTGAATGCCTTAAAGGGAAGGCTTCTGACTACTTAAGTGGTAGATGTCCAATAAATGACACGGAAAAGAACCTTTACTACCATTGGCTGATACATACTTTCGTTCTTAACCTTCTGTGCTGTTATCTCTTTCAAACCAAGAAAAAAGTTTGTCCTCTGGACCTCATTCTTCTTCCTTTCATACCAATAAAGGGCTGTTTGCACACAGTGGTTGACTCTTTTTCATTATCTATCTATCACCTAAATCCGTCTCCTCCCCATCACTATGCTCTGGTTTCTTTCTTTCCTTATCCGGCATTTTAACTTCATTATAGCTCAGTCAAGGTGTGTGGATACTCAAAGGGTTAAAAACATTCAATGGTTTACTTCAGCTAGTCATATTAATGACTAGAGACACCAGTGCTGTACTTACCAATTATTGTGATGATATAATGCACTTCATTAAACATGGACGAAAAAATATTGGTGTGGATTTGATATGTACAAAATATTTTCACATGTGCAACCAGCTTCACCTTTTTTAATGTGACCTGACATTTATCTGTTATATAGATACAAAAATGTTTTCAGGAAAAATATATTTCAAAACTGCAAATTTTATTAATATTAAGATCCCTTATGTTAAACTTGAACTAGCCTTGGTGGTAATTTTTGAAAGACTGATACATTATAAACAAGAAAATATCATGGATTATGAAGCCACATGGATATCACATATGAACTGCTCTATATGTGATCCAGAGACTTAATAAACAAAGTGCTAATATATTATTTCCAAAACGCTAGTCCTTTTTCATTCATTAATCAAGAGACAAAACCAATTCTGTGCCAATACAAACAGAGGCAGGATGATGTCATAAAAAGAAGGTGCTCATGTTAAACTGGGAATTGTGATCTTATGACATAAAACCCCATCCATTAGGATTCACATCAAAACCATCGATCTAATTTCAGGAGACCTCACTTAGACATAAAACCCATTGCAAGACATACAATGTCACTGGTTTATTCTTTAAGTAATCCGGCTCCATCAGGAAACTGGATAGTAGTTTTAATAAAATAGGACTCATAAGTTTTTATTACTTTTATAATGAATGCTTTTCAGTTTTATTGGCTCTTGGAAGGAGTAATTTAGCTTCTCTATTTAAACATGACTTTTTATCCTTCACAACTTGCAGGTTTCAATGTTATGTTTCTAACATTATAAATATAAATGCAGATACTGAGGTTTTAATAAAGGTATGAAGTTCTTTTCACTGATATATACAATATATGATTTTGAAAATCACAGGAAAATGAAAAAAGATTTAATCACTTTTCTAGGCTGATACAGCTAACACCATTTTTGAGAATATAAGAATATAAGCTTTACAAAGTCGTTATCAGTGATCACATTGAGTTAGGTAATGTATACTGTTAGATATCAATTTCGATGCTTCTCTTGCTCTTCAAATTTTCCTGGAAAAAGCATTCTAATACATTTCCCACATATTAATATCATGGCCCTTACTGACACCAGTGAGAGTTTTACCATCAATTTCTTAGATCACAAAATGGAAAGATGGGACATCAACATTTTTCTATAAAGTGAACAGGGAGACTGATATTGATTTCAAGGGGAAGAAAAAAATTAATTTCTGTTCTGTTCTTTTTTTCCTTTCACCATGGTTTAAATAGTTAAGCATCAGAAATTTAAAATTACTGCTCCTGAAGTGCTGTCTAAATTTTTTTCTAGAGTTTTGCAATAGACAGGAAAGATGTGCTCTGATATTATAAAAGTGTGTTTTGTTCTTTTCTGATTTTGTTTGCTACAGAGGAAATGAGAAAAGAACAATATGTTTGTACAGTCTGTTTTTAAAATCGTGAGAAATCTTTAATAAGTAGTGAAATTCTGGCACCAGACATATCCTAGTAAACAATTGACTGAAGTACATTGGCAACCTGAAATTCTACTAATTAATTTATAGAAGGCAAAGCTGTCAAAGCTGTCAGGTATAGTCTTAGTCTTTAAAAACCATGAAAATTTATTTTCCCCCCTTGCTCTTTCCTGTATATCTGAGTGAGGTGATGTCAGTAAAGTGTTTACAATAAGCTGAAGAAATGTTTACAAACGGCTTCAGCTTTAGCTTTAAAAAAATAAACAAAAAAAAAAGTCTTTTTTCATTTTGTTATAACTAAAGGGGACATGACACAAAGAAACAGCAATTTTCAACAACTGCATGCCTCCCGCTATTTTGGCCATAGACTGGCTAGTTAAAAACAGAAATTAGAGCAGAATTCACAGCTACACGAGTTGTAACAGGAGTTGGCAATGGAAGCTGATGCATCGTTGCCTGCCACCTCTAAAATAACGATGAGCAGCTGCATGTGCAACTTCCGTACAACACATCAGAATACTCTGGCACTCACATATGACATGAGAGTAGAGGGTCATTTATAAAGTACTCATTGCTGGTTATGGAATTTCTAAGATTATAGAGTGAAAAAGTACATAAGAAAGAAGATTATTAAAATCAAAATTTAGTAAAGTTTCACCCTGTTGGACTTCATGAGGAAATCCCAAATTTCATACTTACTTTTTTATTTTAAAAAAATTGTAGCTGGCTGTAACTGAAATTTGGAGGTTGTTAATATGTTATCATTACTCAAATAATTAAGCTTGGGAGCAATAGATTTTTTTTAATTAGCTATCTTGAAGCAAGTACTATCATAATCATCTAATTATCCTTTGAGGCAGCTTTATGCATAAATGCTTAAAACATTCATTGCTTTACTACTGGGGGCTATGCCTTAGTTTATATAATCTACAAGAAAATAAAATTAGTGTTATGCACTGAAGAACACGCGTGAACAGAAAATATCAGAATGCTGAATGCTGCAATTTTATGTTTTTCTTTCAGGACTTTCTAAGACTTAAAGAAATAAACCAACTTTTCCACTGAAATTAAATATTTTTTTTTTAAATTATCTTCGTCTTTCTGTTTGATTTATGTCATTTATACTGTCTGCACCTGCTTCTTTCCCATAAGCCTGGAATAATGCCACTTCTCAAATGACTGAACTATACAACTGTTAATGAGTAGCCTTTAAGATTTCCATATACACCTGTCTTATATTTAATAAACCAGTCTTTCAGCAAAACTACTTCTGAAAAAGCCTCTTCGCTATTTTTAAGACTTCTTGGTGTGTCTCCTCAGAAAAAAAGAATGTTGGACTGCAGCATGGGAAAGCACGACCTAGCTAGAGGGGGTACCTACAGTGAAAATGCAGCAGCACACATTAGCAGCAAGCCTGCTGCGGACTTGGTACACATTGGGGATGCTCACCAATTACAAAGCATGTGCCAGCATGTTTTTATGAGTACTGCCACTTTCAGCAGATCCAGGAAAAGCTGAAAGGAATCTATTCACCGGTGTGGCAATCAGACCTTCATGTTGCTATACACTCACCCTAAGAGGGCAAATTTTACTTAGTCTCATTTCACTTGATGAAGGCTTAATGTCTTGGGTATGCAACATGCTAATATGCAATTGCTACTTGTCTCAAATTAATAACACAAACAAATTAACCCAACTAAGTAATTTAGTACTCAGTTTGTACTTTTAAAGACTACATCCAATAATATCTTTATGAACCTATAATTTGACATAGCATGATCATTTTTCTATATTAAAGATAATGCACTCTCTTTTTGTATTTCTTTCATCCATTTTAAAAACTCCTGGAATTGAGATACCAGAAGATGTTAGAATCATTTAAATATTCTGTTTTAAGATTAATTATTAGATCCACTACCACTATTTTTGATTAAAATGTCATCTAAATATGAGCATTAGCTTTGGTTTAAAAAATACTTTCTTCCTTACTGGTCATTAAAACAAGGCAAATCTTCCTAAATAACAGATATATTGGGATGTATATTTTCTTGTTCTCAGATCACCCTCATTATATGAGACTTCAGCTTTGCTCACAAACTATTTGTATTTTTTTCTCATTTCTTTACTCTTCACCTGCTAATGAGTATTCCTTCGCCACTCCTAGAATAATGACAGAATTCATTCAGCCTTCTGAAATCCACATTCTTTTGCAACCAACTTGCCTCAGCTGCATTTTCTATAGCTACCACTCTTGTGTCTTAATGGTAACAGGATGTTTTTAGAACAATACAGGGTACCTGATACATCTCACAACTCCAACATACTGGTAATCAAAACTAGACAACTACTTTTTCTTACTGGCTGTTCTATATATTTGAAGGTCCTCTCCAGGAAAAGACTGGTCCTAAAGATACATTTTGAAAATCTCAGTACTATCAGGTTTGGAAGACCATACGCAAAAACTAATATCTATTAATGTCTTATCTGCTATCCTCCTGAAATTTAACTCTGAGAACAGAAAAATAATCCTAGTTTTATTAGTTGACATATAAAAGCTCTAGAAATAAGAGAGACAAAATTGTGATTTGTGAAGAGACACCTTATGATACATCTGATATAAAAAACCCCACATTAAAATATGTCTTTACTATAAATGCCTTTTCTGCCTAATACAATTTTATTCATTACATATATTCTACATACAGGAAGGTGAACACTTCACTGTAATCAAAGAACAACACAAATTAAAAAAAGGCCTATCAGAAAAAAATTACTCAGAAGAGAGATCATTCAACTTCAAAATGCTTATTTTAAAAATCTGATACCCAACCACTTACAAAAGAAATTTGAAAGTACATATGGAGTCCCTCAAGTAATACAGTTTTCTGGTTTGTTATTTTTATAGAGAACAATATATTTTACTTAATAGAGAGCAATCTTCTGCTGTTGTTATTTATATCAAGTCTTTATAATATTGATAAACGGGTGTACAGAAATTGCATTTGAGAGAAAACTAAAGCAAGTCAAAACTACAAAAGATACTTATTAAATGTGATTCTTGCATGATAATTATGTAATTTCTGTACTGAGTTAGAGCAATAGATGGACAAACGTGCACAGCATTTCAAAGTATTAGATCGATGAAAACATTTCCTCACCAATTTACCATAGCACCAGAGAAACTGATCTGGATCTATTCCATGAACGTACATGTCTTCTTTTGATTCAATTTGACAATATCTTAAAAAAAGCAGTTTGGATGTAACAGGAACACGTTGACATGTGCTGTCTCTGGATTTTCAAATAGAATAACAAAATAAAATCAATAATAAACTGCATTTTGTGCAAGAGCCCAGGTTGTAGGCAATACTGCTAGGAAAAAAAAAAACCAAGGGAAATAACTCATACCCAATTAAATTTATTTGTAAAATATTTGTAAAATAAAAATAATGATCAAAATCATATACCAACATATGCAGCTGCCTTTTTTTTTTACTTTAACTATACTTAGGCGGTATTTACTTCAAATATGTAAGCAACCCAAGTATTCTTTAAGTTTTTGTCTCCATAGTTTCATCTCTTAATGAAATAAATGACCAAAAGCAAACATTTGTCAATGTTCTGTCACTTCTCTATTTTAATAAAGAAATTTTAAAAATCCAATACTCTGTCTTATGCTTTAATTACCCAGCAGAGACAGAAAAGCTTATATGCACATCCATTTACATTCAATCCATATAACTGTCAAAGTACTTCATGAAAATAAATGTATTCCTCATGAGAAAAATGCAGATCTGTTGAGGCTGTGTCTGTAACACTTATATGCTTTACTGTATTTCCTAAATTCTGAGAAACAATAGAGGGGTGATTCTTCCATTAAACATGTATAAATAGCAGAACTTGAAAAGTAACTTCTTTTTGAAAACAAAATAGAAATGTTTTTACAAGAATTTTACAAAACACTGTATCTCTACTCAGCTAAAATTCCAATACACGTCTTAACCCATGAATGAGGACAAATATCTAATTAAATAACTTCATTTGGGAATTAAAATCTGCTACACAAAAGCCTGAGAACTGTCAAGACTGGTTGGCCAAAGTGCACAGAACAGGAAATAAAAGTCCTTTTTTTGGTTGTATGAGATGTGGATGCAAGATTTCATTTGATTTTCTAGGTAGATGTTGTATAGAGAGAGACAGAACGTATATTGAAGATTAAGAAATATCTTTTTAAATTCTTACTTTTAAATAAGTATTTAAAATATATACGAAGATGAAAAATAATTTCCTGATTTTTTTTTTTAAACTAATTGTACAATGTCCACACAATACATACTTAAGAGATTATTTTGCTGCTAAAAGTCAAATACAGGTAACTGAAACAGCTGGAGAGAACAGAAATGCTGTAATTTATCATGCCTGGACTGAAGAGCTGCTTGTGATTGAAAGCTAGCTCTTTTTATAGCTAAGCGTGGTTTTCTTCTTGATTAATTGAACTCGGAAAGACAGTATATCAGAGGGGGTTTAAAACCACCTGCCTTAGATATCTATTCCAGGATGGGACAAATTGCCCTTTGGGTGAGTCCTTCCACTTCATAAAGCAAACCTGGATGATTTTCTTAGGCTACATTGGTCACAAATAAGTATTCAACTGGGTAAGGAATACATATGTCAGAACACTATTTTTGCTAAAATGCAAAAACAAACATCAGGGCCCCAAATGGACCCACAGGCTCTGCTACCTCTTTCCCCCTCATACGAGTTTGGCGGCCCAGAAGCACGTCCATGGACATGGCCAGCTCTGATGGAGCACAGCTGTGTCACTGTAGCTGTGGAAAGCCTTGTGGGGTCCCCCCTTGTCTGCTCTTGCCAGGGGCTGGCTGCAGCTTAGCCTTGTGCCTCAAGACTACCATCTTGCCCAGCTCCATGGGGCTCTCTTTGGACAGCTGCAGTGGCCTCCTTTGATCTTTAATCAAAACAATAGTATTTGCTTTTAATGGGATTCCTCACATGCTCACTTTTATTCATATGTTAAGAATTATACTGCATACGCACTCTCTGACCAAGTTCAAGCAAGGTTTGAGGTTGTAGCATAACCTACAAATCATTAAAATGCAAAACAAATGGTTGATTTGGGTTTTTTAGTATTTTTATCAATTTTCTTCCTTTAATAATTTTCAGTGTTAAGAACTTCATACAAACCTGCCATTGTACTTCAGTGATCTGTTCCATTTTCATTAAATCCATATGAATCATCCAATTACCCCACTCCCTACTATTAGTCAAAGTAGTCCCAACTAATTGACAGCTTTTTTCCAGGCTGTACGTGCTTCTGAAAGCTTTGCTCTCATGAAGTAGAGATGGTCTTTATCTGCCTCACTGAGATTATCTACAAGCTGTGGGCTATTTGTGTCACCAGCACATCATAGGTTAACAATGACAACCACCACTAACACTCTCCTGATGGATTGTCCTGATGGATCATTTGGGACCTCCTTGAGAGAGCCAAGGGCAAGCTGACAGATAAAAATCAGCAGCAATTGATTTCCAGCAGAATCTTGAAAATCGGAGACATACATCTCACTTGTCTCTTCAGATACACAGACTACGTTTCTCCTAGTACACACTGCAAAAGAAAAGACCCACGAAGGACTGGTGGATTCACTCAATACTTAAAGAAGCATGAACTACTATATTTTGTCTTTGAAAAAAATAGCATGTTGTGTTACCAGCTGTTTCAACCCACCAGTATGCACCCAGACTACTTTAACTGAAAGTGGTAACATATTAAAGGTTTGACCTTTGGAAACCAAGTATTTCAGGTTACTTGGGGATTATTCACACCAACTACTTTATATGCTTCAGTTGCATATGTATCCCAGGCTTCCTATATAGCCATTGAAGCACAGTTGCTTCTGTCTTTAAGCAGTACAATCACATTTATTATCAAGTCAAATGTATTTGACCCTTACACGGGTGTTGAGGGAGAACAGGAAGAACTTTAAAAGTGAACACAATGGCCAAATGGTATTGCCTTGAAGACAGTAAAGTTACAGCAGAAGATGGCAAACTTGCAGCAGTATCTCCTCACACAGTGACAAGTAGCATGGCGAGAGAGAAGACATACACTTCATAAAGGAATACTCAGCAAAAATTAATTTTTAGAAACTGAAATGCCAGAGAATGTTCCCAATAAGATGTTGCCTTGTACTACATTGTACCAAGTGCTTCATTGGCACAATTTAGACATTAAAAATCAGACTGTTAATCCTTTCAAAACCAGAAAGACTGCAGGCAAAGAGATGTTAAGCCCTGCCTATGCACTTGTAATTCTTCTAAGTAATCTGGACTGTTTTACAGCTTGTTTCATAGTAACTGTAGGAGTCTAACAAGCAATTACTTTTCTATGGCATTAAAACATCTTCTCTAGTAACTGTTGAGGCTGTTAAAAATACTAATAACACCCACTCAGCAGAGAAGACTCAACCTACTTGTAAAGTCTAGAAAGGAGTTCACTCCTGTTCTTCAAAACTAAAAGTTCTAATAACACAGACAAGACAGAAACTTCTTGCATTTTTTCTATCTTGAAATGTACACTCTAAATTCATGTTATGTTTCCCAACATGCAAAAAGGAAACTAAGTTATTAAAAAGGAAAAGTAGCTATGGAAACTCAAGATAAAAATCTGGAATTGGAACTCTTAAAGACATTTCTATATAAAAGTTCTATTCTTCCAAAATATTAATTCATAAAGAGAAAAAAATCTTCAAGATGTAGACAGTTCATTATCTTTGTATCCAAGTATGCGTTACTTCTGCAATAGCTGTTCCAGTATGTGACATCATTCTCTTATTTCAGTCTAAATCCTAAAGTTTATAAAAATAAAATAATAAAAATAAATTCAGAAATCCATGTGAGTACAGGCACAACATAAAATATATTTCCTTCTGTTATTTTCTGTTTAATAATGACTTTAATAATGTCATCAAAAGACATGAATTCAACTAATTGTGCATGACGTTCACATGGTATAATACTTTCTGTTAGAAACAGAAAGCACATGTCATCAACTGTAAGAGCTCTAGACGAAAAAAAAGTAAGCCAAATTGGTCCCCCATGGAGGGCAGAAATAAGCACTAGCTGAAGTTACACAAGATGAGAAGCCATATGTGGAGACTCAGCCAGAAAGCTGAATAGAGATGTTCCTAACATAAATATACTATTGGTGCAATCTTCAAGCTTTATAATTATGGGATCCAGGAGATTAGTTTATATATACATATACACACACATACACACGGTGTCATGGGATTTGACGGAGGTAAGAAATAGTCAACATTAAGAGGTCTCATAGATCAATTTCTACCATGCTTGTAGAAGTCTAACAATTACGACCCTGTGTAAAGTTTCACAGTAACTAAGGGAATTAAGCAAAAGGCTCTTAATAACATTCAGCACATTTGAATAATGTAACCAGGTTAGGTGCCTAATTCAGAAATAGGCATAAAAAGCTTTAAACAGCCATGTGAGAGCATAAGCTTTAATTCAAAGATACACCCAAAGTTAAATGCCTATACAAACACATATTTTCAGAAACTCTTGCTTGCCATGCCCAGTAAAATATGTCACGACTGTAGTGACAGGTGTGTGTTATATACCAAGGTAGCCTCCAAAAGGCTGAGCAGCTGAAGCATTTTCAGTGCTGATGTTGAGTTTAGCTAATGAACAACAGTTCGTGTATTGAGAGGTTTGGTTACCAGGGCAGTGAGAAGCCTTCATAATGGTAATATCTCAGTGGGAACTGCCCAGAACTGACTGGTTTTGCAACCAGGTTTAGGAAATTAGATGGATGATGAGGTTTCCATAATTGTGGCCCCACTGCAGATATTAAACAATTTCAAAAATGTGAGTTTAAATTTGTACTATAGAAAAGAATGCAGACCACTATGTAAAGAACATTGTTCATACAACATAAACATGCCTAAAATATAATGTAATACACTATATTACAGTTCAAGAATGTATTTATGCCAATAAATAAATATGTGAATGCTATTAACGTCAACATAAGCCTATTCACGAACACATATTCAGTGTGAGATATCAACAAAATTATTGCAACTATTTCCGGGTTTCTTAACACAGCTGCACTAAGAAAAATCCTACCATTAAAATAGCATTATTGCTTAAAGGATCCCAGGTCTACCCTTCATATTCTTACACAATTATTAGAATATTAAACCTCCATGATAAAATATATCTACACAATATGAAGCTTTCATCTATCAAGTCACTATTTATTTCAACACCGTATAGGAGCCTAGGAAAAAACAGAAAAACTAAAGTGATGGGAAAATCACAGAGGATTTTAAAAAGATGTTTAAACTTACCTAATATAAAATGGCCAGAGAACTATATAGCAGAAAGTCAGGGTGGCCCGCTAACATGCAAGTTACACTCCGTGGTACAAGCTAAATAGAATTCTAAAGAAATCACTCTAAAAATCATCATAATTAAATTTTTCATTTGTTCATTTTGCTTGATATTTGAACTCTAGATTTTACCTGTACAGTCAGAAGTTTACATTTGTAGAATGTTGTAATAAACCTAAACTTTCATTAATACAATGGCTAGAAAACATCAGAAGAAAAGCTCAAACAGAAATAAATCTCCTTGTAACATGTTGCTCCTTTTGGGGTAGTTGGTCATTAATCTTTTAAAAATCTTTGTGTTCAAGGAGTTTACAGCAAAAAGTGAAATTGATACAACTTTTTGTACAGAAAATAATTAAAATATTACCAAATATACAGTTTACACAGACATTCTCTAAAGCACAGAAGGAGATATAGGTATGAATTGCATTCTAGAAAAGTGACAGGAAAAGATGAACAGATATCACATAGAAATACAAAAACAATGACATTAGACAGAAAAGTCTGGTCCTTAACAGGCCAATATTTACATTGCACTTGTTTCAAGTGACAGAGGTAAAGAAATGCAGGCTGGGTAATCTTGGTCTACTATGGAGGAAGAAATGTTGTTAGAAATAAAGCATAATTGCCAAAGCTACTTGTTCTGCTCAAGAGGGTTGAGAACTTTCAGCAATTTCCTGCAAGACACCCAGGCAATCCAAGAGAAAAATATCACAGTCTCACCATGATGGCATGATGAGTACCAACAAAAGAATTTTCAGAGTTTTGCTGTGAATAAATTAAATAACATATCTTATGGTTTGACTCCTAAGGCAACCTTCTTTTCTCACTCATTAATAGGTGAAACTGAAAGAAGTGATTACAGTTCTTTTTTTTTTTTTCTGAAAATAAGGTATTGTTCTGTTTCCAGGTACTTTCCAAGAGAGACATAGGATAACAGAGAGCAATAATCACACCAGAGCCCCATATCATAGAATCATAGAATTAGTGAGGTTGGAAGGGACCTTTAAGATCATCAAGTCCAACCGTTAACCTACCCTGAAGAGAGGAGAGAAAAAAAAAAANCCAGCGAAGAGTATACCTGTCTAGGCCATGAGCAGCCAGTTTCTCCAGGAGAATGCTATGGGAAACGGTGTCAAAAGCCTTGCAAAAATCCAGGTAGATAACATCTACAGCTTTTCCCTCATCCACTAAGTGGGTCACCTTGTCATAGAAGGAGATCAGGTTTGACAGGCACGACCTGCCTTTCACAAACCCATGCTGACTGGGCCTGATCACCCTGTTCTCCTGCATGTGCCGTGTGATGGCACTGAGGATGATCTGCTCCATGACCTTCCCAGGCACCGATGTCAGACTGACTGGCCTGTAGTTCCCTGGATATCACAGTAGGACAAATGAGTACGGCCACTGTTCTTTTTTTAACCTGATGTATTCTGAATAAAATATAGTAACATGAACATATCTGAAAAAGACAGTAAGCTTTTCACATCAATTGACTCAAAGGCCTATTAAAATTAAGTTGTTCTTAGTCAGCTGTCCCTATCCAGGCGAAGAAATTGAATCAAAATATTAGTTGTCTATGGAGCTTCGTAACGACGTTAAGGGAGAAAGGAAAACCAACACTCAGAACTTGCTAACCTCAAGCCCTACTCCTCCAGAGTATTCTGCCCATCTCATCTCACCACACAGAAGAGTTGAAGACCTTTACTGTATATTAAAATACATTTAAAAATTATGTGCCTAAGAAAACTCTGATAACTAAATATCATGGATATTTAGTATCTATGATATTCAGTACAAAGTAAGTAATTGTCATTACCTTCAGTGAGCACTCCAAGAATTATAGGCTTCATGAAGAAAATAGGAGCATATAATGTTCAGAACAAATTTCTGGTTTCTTTTTTATATACAGAATGATTATTCATAACTACACATAACAATTTTGCAAGGTACTAATACTAATAAAATTAAAATAATGTCTGCAATGGGTAATTGAAATAGGAAAAATACCCTTTTTGTACCACATGAATAATATAGCAATCCCTTTTAAAAACTTCACAGGTGATTTTTTAAAACCATCCTGCTTTTGTAAGAATAATAGATTTTTCCTTTATGTAATGTATTTACCTAATTAATAATATGTACTGCAGAGCATTTTACGAGCCTTTGAAAAACCCACTACACAATTCCTCTGAAATCCTCTACCTTGGATTCTATATTTTCTATTTAAATTTAACATCACACTGTGAACAAAATGGACGGCTGCTTGCCAATTACATGAAAGCACCCTGACTAGTACACATCATTACATTAAGTCCACTTTTCAGGAAGGAATAATTCCACCATTTCATATTTTGTAGAGCTCTGGATCCATTCAAACATGTAATAAGAACAGTTTTGAAAGGCATTCTTCCTTCAATTAGGAAGAAAGAAACTTTATTTACAACATTTCTCACGCTACCACTGAAGAAATAGAACTGTGTGTGAACTTGAATTAGATAAAACAGAAATTCCCACCTGTTTCCTCTCATGCTTCAAACTAGAAGACACAAGCTTCAGTAAGGGAGCCATAAATACAAAAAAGTTATTGGCACTCTGCTACAAAAAATATTTTTTCTTCTGATAGGATGATGATGACAAAGCAGAGCTTGCGTCTCAACCCCTGTTCTTCTCACTTTGCAGTGACTGTGAATTCTTTCCTCCACTCACACAGCTTATAAAGCTATCTACTGACGACTCAAAAACCTACCTGTCTCACCAACTTATCTCCTGTGCCTGGTTAATATCTCTTCTTCGGCATGCCACTGTCACTTTAAACAGATGATTCTCCCATCTTCACTTCCAAACTTTTTTGCCCCTTTTTCCATCACTATTATGACCATCATTCTCTTAATCTTTCAAAAGACTACAGGCTATACCTTTTTCCTTGTTCTTTCTTCTCTATGTCCTCATCAGTTATCCTAAGTATCTCTCCAGTACCTATCATTTTATTTCCATACACGTTTCAGCAATCACTGCCATTCAGCAACTCACCACTTCTCTTTTATTAATATGGTCTTGTTCTGGCCCTGAGCTATTCTCTCACCAATCCTTTCTGCCTCAGTGACAATTTTTGTGCAACAGCCTTGTTGATAAACCACATGGCTTTGACTTTGTCTGGTGAGTCCTTCCCTGCTGCCATTTCAAAATTTAAATTTATATCACTGTCCTAACATTTTCAAAAATACCATGTTTAGCCTACGTGCTGTGCCCAGTTCCTCCCCAGCTGATCCACCACAGACTGGCCACATATACTTCAAATACCTTTCGTTAAGCTCCTCCATCAAAGGCTGCTTCTTCTTTGCCTTCAGGTTGCTCTTTTGTTAATACCTACCTTCAGCCTACATACAAAACAGCCAGCTGATTCATTCTGACAAGTGTAGGCACTTATATCCAACTCTACTTACACCCATGTGCAACCTGACACAGTTGGTGAGGCGGTTTATATCAGAAATGCAACCTGAGCTATACAAAGTTTAACATGGCAGAAGAAGGAAAAATGACGATATGTACTGGATACATACTGCTTTTTAGCTCATTTACAGTACATACTGTCTGCAGTGATGAGAGTATTTGTCCACTCTTGCACCCATGTTCACACATTCATATAGGACCCATGACAGAATTTCATTACTTCTGAACTACCGAAATACTACATTATAAACTAGGTGCAGCTGATATGTGATGTCTGTGATCACTGGCTAATGTGGGAAAAGTACCATTTCATCTGATTAGCTGCCACAGTACCTGTTACATCTGGTACTCACCCTCAGCCTATCAATTGGATTTATATTAACGGCTGTCTTGGTTTTTTTTTCCTAAATGCTATTCTGCAGTGAAGAGACGATATTGTAAATTAAAAGACCACACCTGCATCTCTTCAACAACACATCACACACCTGATCAAATTTGAGACAGAGAGAAACTGTGTCTCATTAGCTTTCTAAATGAGCCCCATATACACTGTATGCATCAAAGATTAGCTCATTCATCAATAAATGTTATTTTAGTATTTTACATAAGAATTGGACAGTATACTATTCTTCGCTGTCCTATACATTGGGGTTTTTTTCAGGTGAGAAATAGATCAAACGCAAAGACACTCAAAATACGAACATGCCACCCATCAAACATGCACAATCCCCTATTTCTATGTAAAGATTTAAAGCTCGCTACATCGCGGGAATCATTCAGTTCAATTTTTATCATTGGGACAGTTATGTAATCCCATCTAAACGAAGTATAATTCAGACTGCTCAGCACGATTGGCCGTGTGCAGAAATGGCTGGATCAGAACTATCATACTTTTGCAGACGTTGCTCAAGCCATTCCACAACCTGCAGAAGGTACCTCGGGAAAAGGCAGAGATTACTTTATCACACTGCCAGCACCCCAGCCATCTCAGCCACAGAGCTAAGCACTTTCTGTTTGCTTTTCAGAAAGAAAAGGAAAAGGGCACACTGAAATGGAGAGCAAACTTCTATAACAAAGCAGAAGAAATAACTGTAAAAATTATAAATGAAAATGTAAAGGACATTTCCTGCAGCTGATAAAGACATGCTGTGAAATTTCAAAGTGGCCTACTGCTGAATGTGAAATACGACTATTAGATGACCTGACCATGGAAAATGCCCTTAACCAATCTATGAAATGGCTTTTCTCTCCAGATCATGAAGAAATATGTGCCAAAAGAGCTGTGCATCATGAAGTTGAATAAGAAAAAATTGGGACAAAGTATGAAAAAAAATCCTGGAAAATGGACTAGCAGTTTCTTTTACCATAAACTTTGCTGAATATTCTTTAGGGAAACAGAGATGGCTACAACACAGGAGAACAAGGACAGGTGCATGCTGCTCAGTGATCATTCAGCCGAGCAATAACTCAGTGCCTTTAAGAATCTATGAGTTTAACGTACAGCTGAAGTACATCAGCAAGGAGAGAAATCCAATCTCCTCAGAGATTATTTATGACAAAGTGCACCTAACTGAGGCCCAATTTGTTTGTGGAATTGCAGTCATTCCATTTCAACTAAACAACAAATGAATCTGCCTTGCAGAGGATTGGTTCAGAGTATAAAAGAAAACAAGGGAGAGAACAGATACAACACTTCATTTACACACCAATTTACAGGCTCACTTACACAAATGATTGATAAAGCAGTTTTTTGGAAGCAGAGAACTATCTGAAAGAAAAGACTTCTGAATCACATCTAAATTTTTTCCTCTGTAGAGCGAGCACTTCTTATTTCAAATTTCTTAATGTATACTCATTGGCTTAAAATTCATACATTGTCTCATTATTTTACTGTTTCCTCAATTTACTTTACATGGCTAACTTTCAAGTTTTGTCAAACTAAGAAAACTAACATAATTCTTCTTTTGTATAAAAGTAAAACGCACTCAGCGGTTAAATTTTAAAAAGGAAAAAAAAGGTCAGTGTGCGGTGTGGGCTGGCAGTTCCCCGCGAGCAGGGGCAGCGGGAGCGGTGGGGGCTCCCCCGGGCACAGCCTCCAAGCCAGGGCTCTTCCCACTGCCTCCAGCAAGGCAGCAGGGCAGCCCCAGGCATCAGGCTCCTCCTTGGGGAGGTGTTTTTCTAATTAACAATATTTAAATTTTATTATATATGCTATTTGAAAGCACACTGTTTGAAAAAGCTCACATCTTACATTGGATTTGCTGTGAAAACATTGAAATCGCATAACATCAGCTAACATATCAATCAATACTTTATCACTTGGCTTGATTTTATTCAAAATTAACATCAAGTATGTCCACTGAAAATTAAAAACTGAAAAGGAATTTTGGTTGCCAATTACAATTTTGGGTCAATTTCTGCTCCTTTTCTTATCTTTATCATCCACAGCAAGACTTTTCATTTCTCCATGCCAGAGCTCATACGAACATGTCCCCAGTCACTGAAAACGATCACACATGAAACAGTAAACAAAAATATTCAGGGATCAACTGCGCAACATTACTGGAGAGGCACTGCTGCAGTCTTCAAATTGGAGTAGGAAAAACCTGAAATTTTTCAGAAATAATAATCAGTGGGTCCAGAAAAAAACCACAGGTCCACAGAAGAGAGGCAAATAGTGTTCATCAATTAAAATCAAAGCTATAATTTTTCACGCACCTAAAATGAATTCTCATATCCCAGGTCTTAAAAACCACCAAAAACGGCAAAGCAGCAGTGCACATGAGATCTGCTTTTCAAAAGAAGTACTGAAAAAATACTTCTTAAATAAAAAATATGTACTGAACATGCAATTCAATATATATTTCCAAACAGAAGAGGCAACAGTTATAGCAAACATTCAAATAGAAGAAAGGCAAAAGGTCAAAAACAGAGAACTAGACAATTTAGACAATCTGTATTTGAAATGGGATAAATTAGCACCTACTGAAGAGTAGCGCCGAATTATTTACAAAAAATATATAAAAAAAAAAACCAGTAATCAGACTCTGCTTGTCCAAAAGCTGAACATGAAAAGAAGAACCTCCATTAAGCATTAAAAAAATGGTTTTACTCTCCTGCTGAATGAAAGCAAGAATATAAAGGAGGGAGAGTCTTCTCTCAGCTTCTCAAATGTGTTATAGAACAGAAGTCGAAGAGGTGTACGGTATTTTTCATTGAGAACATCCAAACTTCAAAAGACATACAATGATAAATGAACTTTGGCAAAAAAGAAGGGAATCTTCTGTGCTAATGGAACAACAATGGAAATGGAAAGCTGTATAGAAAGAACGCAGAGTTAAATGAAGCCAAAGTAGAGAGACAGGACTCCCAAGGTTGACCTGAATATGAGAAATGTATATGTATGTTTGTAACTAGCTCCCCAATGTGTTATTTTTAATATTGTGATGCTTATCAAAATATCTGCTTTATACACAACACAAATAAAATCAATATTACTAGCATCACCAAATTTAAAACAGTGCAAAAGTAAGTAAAAACGAAGCAGCTGATGTCAGAAAAGGTAAAGGAGCAAAGAACCTGACCATCAATTTAAATAATACTATGAAAGATGGTTTAACTTAATACTTCCTTTTTTTGCCAATTATGCAAAATCTTTTGACTGTGTGATTATGAAATATTGTGAGAAGTGATGTGTGAAATGGGATTTCCTAGACACTCCATAGACTGATAAGCAATATATGTTAGCTGTAGGGAAAATATCAATAGATGTGACAGGACAGTTTAAACTGAGGAATATATTTGCCAAAGATGTGTACAATTGCCTTTGGTTTAAATATACTTAACGTCTACTCAATAACGTGAGACTCACTGGAGGATTCTGGTTAAAGAATGAAACTTAGAGTTGTCATATAATCAAATTACAGTATATAAATTACATCAACACAGAAGAAATGAAACATTACTGAATAAAAACTTACTTTTAAATGAAAATATTAGCACTTAATGATGAACATAGCTCCAATATAATGCAGTTACCAAGCCATTAAGGGAGGAGCATTAACAAGAGGAGATAAATTTGGAATAGTTTGGATACGTCATAAATACTAAGAACAGGGGTAAATTTGAACGCTGCATACTGCCCCAAGCAGGAGGCTGGTTGATGCTGTGTATGTTCTTTACATGTTTTTCTATAAAGCTCTGTGAAGCATGCTGTCTGTGAACTCAAGTTCGGAAACTATTCGTTCCTTTTGAAGCTGACAGCGTTCTTCTGAGTAACTTCTACTTTTGAATACGGGTTTGAAAATCTCATTGATGGGGTAGAGGCTTTCAGGATTTGATGTTATCAAAGACTACTATAGATATCTCAGCACATAAAGAGAATCTCTTAATATTTATTTCTGAATATTACTGTAATCTTACTTTACAAAACTTACTCTAAAAAGGAATCCATACTTGCTGAGAAATGGGAGTTCTTGGAGGCCATCTTTGTCTTCAGAAAAGGTAACTAGAAACATTTTGAGACTTTGTGCTCACTGTATACATGACATCTAGCTCAATGGTAGAGAACGAAGAGCCATCCTGAGTGGCATTAGTTGTCATCCTACAACGTCTGTAACCATCTGATTCAAAAAGTCACATGCAAATGTCATGATCTCCACTAAGCAGCAACGCATTAATTTAGAAACATGTAAGACTTAGCCAAGAAAATAATTTGTACTATCAGAAAAACAGAAATATTGCCTTAATAAGGTGAAGAAAATAGCAAGGCCCTTGACAAAACCTATGATTTAATATTTTACCTCCAATAATGCAAGGGAATCATTTTACCTGACTTTATGTTTTTGTCCTGCTATCTTCCCCCACCTATACTCTAACCAAATACATTATTTTTTAACTCAATCAAGAAAATATTGCATGCTTGATTTTTTTTTAACATATTATGTATCATCAGTCCATGTATTTCAAAGGGATCAGAACTTCTGTTTATCCTGGTGAATGCTGAAAATGTAGATGCTTAAGAGGCTCCTATCAGAAATGCTACTTCTTTGAAAATCTGCTACAGACTTTCTACATGTCCTCGTATATTCTCCTTTTCTTCTTCCTTTCCCTTCCAAGACTTCTTTTCATCTTACATTGCCTCCAAATTAAGGATGGGTTTTATTTTTTATTTTTTTATACTAAGCATCACAGTTAAGTTGTTTATGAGACCAGCTTGCTTTGGAAAATACAAGACACATAAATATGCTTCCATCACTAACTCGCTTTTATTTTTTATCAGACAGCGTTAAGTTTGCCCAGTGATAATGCTCTTGAAAGTATGGAAGCAGTGCAGGCATCTTGACAGCCATTTGAGGAAAAAGCTAGAAAAAAATATGCCTAAACAGGATAGGAAGCAACACAGTCAATAAATTTACTCACTTTACTGGGTGGTATAGAGTTTATCCACTCTATACCGAAAAAGAGCTTATCCACTTTTTGATCTGAGTATGTGGTTGAACTGACATAGGCAACTCTTTGTAGTATAGCGGTTTTGGTGAGAGTTATTTCAGTTCTAATTTTATTGGCTAAAGTACGGCAATTTCTTATTCATGTCTCATCTTTCCTGAGTAAAAAAAAAAAAAAAAAAAATTGGATGTAGTCTGGGATATTTTTGCCAAAACAGATCAAAACCTAATGTCTACCTAAAATAAAATTAGCTGATAACTTCTTTGTGAAGCTGCACATTTGGCATCTTTGGAAAAGTACATCACATACTGCTAAGGAAATTCAGCTGAATAACCTGGTAAACATATGCAGTGTTGCTTTGTATTTTTCTAATGCTGTTAACATCACATTGTTGAATTTCAATGTCATCACAATTCAAATTTGCAGTAGCAAGTACCTTCAAAATGGGATAACTTTACAAGGAATCTATTACCTCTCCATTGCAACTACAAGTAATTCCAAAACCTGCCCAATGAAACCCAGCTTTAAAAACAGTTATGACCTGAGATTCCTACAGTAATTTAACTTCTGTGCTAGTCCATATAAACCTTATTTTTTTTATATCATTATAGTGAAAAATTATGTCTGGGAAAGTGGTGGTTGTGTGCCTACATATTCCTATTGTAGTTATGACTTTTCAGGAACAACTTTGGCTTTACAACTCCCTTAAAAATCTAAAACGTGTTAATGAAGGAAAACTAAATAGGATTGTGCCTATATCAATAACAGAAAGTGAATTTAACAATTAACATCCTGGATGTTTTAAAATACAATTTTGTATAGTATTGTATTATCAACACATGCTTACAGGCACACACACAGAATTCATGAACATATAAAAATCTTTTGAAACAAAGAATAGCAAAAAAACATACTCTTTTGCTGTTACTGAACCCTGTTTACAGGGTTATCCATATCAGGATGCTGTTTCAAAAACGGTCTATTTTTTAACAGGTAAGAACTTAACGTATATTGTTGTCCTGGTTTGAGTGATACAGGACTAATTTCTCTTCTAACGCTTGGGAAAACTACATTTTTAGAAGACTCTAGTGTCTGAATTTGTGAAAATGTTTACCCTATGTAAAGTAGAGTAAAGTAGAGCCAGCTATGGTATGTGGGTTTCAAAGTCTCAGTGTTTTCAAGCTCACCAGGCACAGGAATGAGGGGGAGCAAGACCCGGGCACTTGACCCAAGCTGGTCTACAGGATTATTTCATACCATGAATGTCACATTGACTATAGATTAGAAAGTTTGATTAGGAGTTTTTCCTCTTCTATGATGGTCGCGATCCGGAGAACTTCTTGCCCCGGTGCCGGACCCCCGAGCCCTTCTCTTCCTCCTGAAGCCATAGCGCTCACAATGTCTGACATTTGCTGTCCACTGTTGGGAGTGCACAGCTTCCTATGGATAGAATTGGCTGAGTATAATCCTTGTATATTTTATATTGCCATGGGGATCAATATTGATTCTTTAGTGTTATTAATGCTAATTATCTAGTCTTATTCTATTAAATCTGTTCATATTTCAACCCCTGGGTTTCCTTGTTTTTTCTGATTCTCTTTCCCAGGTGGGGAGGGGTCATCATGTGACAGAATAATTGCCTAAACGACAATAAATTGTTGTGGGTTTCTCAAACCATAACAATTGTTCTGATATTTCTTATTACACACATTGATTTTAACACATACTATCACCAAGATCCTCTCAATGATTCAGTCTTACACGTATGTAGGTTCTTAAAGTTTGCAGGATCTGTGCTCCCCAGTGTTTGGTCTTGAAAAAGTCTTGTAGAATATGACTGCTTTAGCATGCTTTCCTTCAGTTGTTAAGTTATATATTATTTGCTTCCACCACCGTCAATCAAATTTATCTTTCAAGTAATGAAAATTCCCAAGAAAGAGGACTCTTACGTCTGCTAGTAACTTGTCCTTTTGCCTGAGGTCTACATTAGAGGAGTAAAAGGGCTTCCCAAATGCCCTTTTGTCAGAGCTCTGAATGCATCCTCCCCAGGAGTATACATTTCCTCCAATTATTTCCTGCCTCTACAGTCACTCTATTCTGCTTTTGATCCATGTTTATCTAACTCAGAACAACCTTTCACTCCACTTGTCACTTACTCTTCACCAGGACTCTTTGCTCTTTGGCTGCATTTATGACACACCTAATTCACTGTCCTTTGCACTTGTTTTTTCCTTGGTGCCTTACATGTCAGTTATTTTATGTCAGGTATTTCCCAAGAGACTTCATTTCAAGCCATAAGCTGTGCAGACTGTAGTCAGTCTCTGGACTGCTAATCCCAAGATTCATTTTAGTTTTGGTAGTGCTCATACCGCTGACATGATATGACAGAAGAATGTGAAGGATACCACAGATAAAATTTCTGTTAAATAAAAAAAATACAGTACATGGCATCTTTCAGAGACCCTAACTTAAAAAAAAATAAAACGTGGAATACCCCCACACAATTTGCCCCCACAAAGAGCTTTTTTTTAGTATTTCTTCGTATTCAAAGCACAGCAGTAATTAACACATCAGGAATCATTTACACCAAATAATATGACCAAATATACTTGTTTGCCAGATTTATATCTCCTGCCTCTCTCTAACTATCTTTAACTATAAAACTATCTTTTCTTGTAGAATTATTATTTCAGATCAATAACAAATATTTTCAACCTGAAATAGTATTTAACAAAGGGT
This sequence comes from Anarhynchus alexandrinus, assembly GCA_008711295.1. Classification (NCBI taxonomy): domain Eukaryota; kingdom Metazoa; phylum Chordata; class Aves; order Charadriiformes; family Charadriidae; genus Anarhynchus; species Anarhynchus alexandrinus. Next base: position 2,307,246 of record VUYV01000069.1, read on the forward strand.
GGGGTTTTTTAAAGGTTAATTCTAAGTCTTTTCTTTTTAGTTCATATTTGTATTCATTTCTGTAGAACCAAATGCATGTACAGATGAAATGTACTGCAGGACAGCATTTAGCAGGACATTGTTGAATCAGTATTTCACTGAACTTTGTGATAGACTGCTTTTAATGTCTCTCCAGGTTACAGCATTAAAAAGGCCTCGTAACATTCAACTACAAGATACAAAATATTCTTTTTGGAAACCACAACTTAAAAGACTTTTAGTCATCTGATTTTCTTCTTGATATATATTCAGCTTTAACTACAATTACTAATCATTTCTTCGATGCAGTTTGAGTAAGGAAATATACAGCAAAAACTACATGAAAAAGCTATTTCACAGATGACAAAATTCTTTGAAGTAACAGTTATAGAAACAACTTATTGTATGCAAAGTAAAACAAATCTGTCTTCATGGAGGACTGTCAGAATACACAATAAATTACTGATTAGATAAGTGATGAGTCTAACATATTGACATTTTCTAGCAACCACGCAAATCACTTACTGCACTCATCTAGAAATTGGCTAGTTCTGTATCAATGAAGAGTTCTCATCTCATCTGGTGTGTTCTAAATTGGTTGTGGATTCTTCAAATAAGAAGACACATTTTCCATTCAATGAAAAGTAAAAATAATCTAAGAGGCATTTTTTCAACAGTTTTGTTAAAGAAATGTGCTCCAATTATCTACAAACATATGAAAGTTTAAAATTATTCAATATATCTGCTTTTCCTAAGACTACCTCTTCCCTAAGCTGTTCTTCCCTAGACAGCTCCTCTTGGACAGATTAGTTATAGTGTAAGAAATAGTTATGGTGTAAGAAAATGGCTTCATTATGGCCAACACTGTAGCCCCACATTGTAAAGTAGGCATCAATGAATGAGGAGAGCGCTGAGTGATGCGAGTCCTGAAACATCACTATGGTTATGATTATGGCTTTTCTGACAAACTCAGGAATTACCTCAAATATATTCCTTCTGGCACTCCTGGCCAAGGACAACACATAATACTGCTGCTGCTCCGACAACCAGAATACTCTTAACCCAGCTTGCTTAACCTAGGACGAGACAAAAGTTCTCTGGAATAAAACGAGATGGAGTAGACACAGCCCATCCCGCATTAAGCAAGCCTTTGATTAGGAGTATGTTTGACAGCTGTTGGACAACTGTAGGAAGTATCTCTGGCAAGCACAAGTCTCTGAGATGATGATGTGCTACCACCGAAAAGCATAAGTTAGTCACTGCTTTTACAGCCTTAAGAAAAAAAAAAATGCATAATCTTGATTTAACTTTCCTCTACATCCTCTGAATCATCAGCATTTGGTACTTAAATAGTAATTAATGAAACAAATGCGCACAATAACACTAAGCTTCATCCTTCCAGCAAAGCTGAGAGAGATATTTTTCCTTTTTTTTTTTTTTGTGCCTAACAAGGTATAAGGCAACCTATTAGTAGTCAAACATACAAAGTCTATTCCAAAGGGTAAAATAAGTATGTACTGCTGAAAATTACAGAACAGAATGTATAGACAGCAGTAAGACAAAGTTGATTTTAAATATTAATAAATATAAGTTATTGATATATATATAGAGTACTTTTTCTTGGAACTTGGTTGCAATTAGCCTACGAACTCTGAAAATAAAAATCAAAGACTTAAATGATTTAGAATGAGAAATTGCTTAACACATTGATTGAGAGTCCTTTAAGTGGAAAAAAAATATTGTAAGATTGGCAATTACTCCCCCAAGAATTTCAAAGTTCAAATCTTCAAAGAGAAAAAAAAATCATCTTTAAATGATAAAACCTTGCACTTTGAACTTACAGTAAATCTCTGTTTTCATTTGGCAAAATCTGGGTTACGTTTGATTTCTTGTTCATTCAAGAATAAGGCTGCACGTAAACATAAAATATTGTCTTTCTTGAAGATTTCCCATCATTTATTTTAAAATTCTGAGCCCAAATACAAGAAAAGCTTTGATTCAAAATACTTTCTTCTACTCTGCATCTTATCAAAATAATGAAAGGCCAGCACCATAAATGGGATACAGAGTTCACAGATAGCTGAAGAGTACCACAGATGAGAACACAAGATGAAGAATGTAAAGTACTGAAATCTATGACCAGATCCAATCGAGATCTATGGTCAGAAAGGCCTAAGAAAATGTAAACTGCCAGTCACAAAATGTAAATAGTCAATAAAATAAGAACTAAACAAAGAGGAAAAAGTGAGAGAGTACACTAGGAGATTGTACCATGCATCAACAATATGGTTGAAAGTATCAAACATATCACTGAATCTGCACAGATGAGAATCGGAAGCAAAGGTTGGACCACATGAAAATAGAGCTTCACATTTACAGAAGAGACAGTGCAGTGATTATGAAAGTCTTTTCAATAAGGTGAAGACAGTACAGTGATCATGAAAGTCTTTTGGATGAGGTGATTATTGCTTACACTCTTTGATTTCAATTCTAAAGTAATTCTATCTGGTTTGCAAGTACATAGAATAACATTCCTTAACCTATTTGAACCGAGTAATTTATTATTATAATATTAACTGAGTAATTTACCCACATTTCTGCCTATGATTCAGTATTCTTTCATTAGTGCTAACTTCTCTGCTTGTAGTGGTTATACTTTTTTTCGGGTAATAGACGCAGAAGTTAACTTAATGGAAAGCTAAACCTATTCATCCTGAAGTTATCAGAAAAGTTTCCAGAGACTAAATCAAAGTTTAGAAACTCTGCTTATGATTACACAAGCATGATCTACCAAATCAAACTAACACCCACTGAGATGTACAGTTTTTTCATTGAACAGAAACAAAGTAAAAGGAATTTGTTTGCTGTAGTAACTATCAAATTATTTTAAAGTAAAAAATAATTAAAAAGGCATGTCATTCTGCAAAATAGACTGATGTAGGTCAGTATAAATTACACATTGCCACTTTCACAGCATCTCACTACATATGATAATGCAATTTTTTTTCTTTATTGGCACAGTCACCCATTTTGTTATTGTTCATAGCAACCTAATTTGACACACAATAGTTCCGGCAGCACAGATTTCAAATTGCACAGAAATATTCAATTTTAATACAATCAAAATCTTTTATCAAACAAAAGCTTGTTCTTTGGGGATTTTACTGAAGCAATTCTGAAGTTATTCTATGAGGCAAATTCTTTCAAGTTTTGTATCTCTTTTTCACCCCACTGATTTATATCTTCCTAAATTAAAACCTCATTATCTTTTTTATACCAGTTTATATATTTCAATAAAACACTGAATGAGTACAGTCAGATAAAAATGCATGAATACTGATGTTTTTTAACATCATCTTCCTGCTAATGAAACCATACTTTCCCTCCATTTTCCTAACACTTTAAAAATGCTTCAAATTTTTAAAAGAATGTGGATAAATGGGTCACTTCAGCTGTAATAAGCATCAAATCCAAACAAACTGGACAGAAGCATTCTTTAGAAATCTGGAACAGAAACTACTACTCAGTTGTTTTCCCCTCCCCTTTGTAGGCAGGATTACATAGACTTTTACTGTAAAAAAAAGAATTGAAAAAGAACACTTGATCTCCAGAACTTCCATTTCTTAAAAATTCTTCAGTTGCTCATAGGGGTTTAAAAAAAACTACAAACAAATAACCAAACAAAACCCCCCAAACCAAAATAAGACATGCAAAGCAAAACAAATACAATTGTGTTTCCTGACATTTTGCATGACTTGCTTTCCTTGCTGTTTCTTCTGCCAGTTTAAAAACTTTGCAATCTGCATGGCCTACTTTCACTGCCATTTTGGGCAGGATTCATGTCAGAGAGATGTCTCTATCTCACCTCGTCCCCTTATGCTCTATAGCAAATACAGAGAAAATGGTCACATTTAGGACCCAATTTGAGTAACTTATTTTAGATGTCTGTTTCAAAATGAGATGGTTTACTCACCCAGGAGTGCCCATTTCTCTCCACTGACTGTAAGAGAACTCTAAGCAATAAGCTTAGATTTAGACACCTCCATTTGGCTAGATGAATCTCAGGCTTCCAGTGCTTCCAAATAGACTCTCTAATTCACATGCCCAATGGGCTTTTGGGTTGGTTTGTTGTTTGATTATTTATTTTTTTTTCCAAATCCTGTATAACAGAACCCAGTTTCCTGACAGAGTTCCACTGTGCTACTCACTGAGCTGGTCTTTGTGGCAATTTGCTTCTAAACTCTGTAAAATACGGTATTATTCCAACAGTAGCATGGTATGCTTTGTCTTGTCTACATATTTTTGTTTCTGATATTACAGCATTGTATAGCTTAACTTTCACCAAAATTTGGACAGACTTAGGGCTAGCACTTTCCCCTCCTTATTTTTTCGGTTTCCAAAATTTCTGTAGAAGTTGGTATACTATTGATTTGGTGCCTAATTTTGACACCCTCTTTAAAGGGCAACCAGTTTGGCTTTATTTCCCTTTTAATTAGTTCCATCCTCTGAGTAATACTGAACTTAGGATAATTTTAGTATCTTCAACTGAAGGAAGCTGGTGAAGGGTCTAGAGCACAAGCCTTATGAGGAGTGTCTGAGGGAACTGGGGTTGTTTAGCCTGGAGAAAAAGTGGCTCAGGGGAGATCTTACCGCTCTCTCCAACTCCTCGAAAGGAGGTTGTAGCCAGGTGGCTTTCGGTCTCTTCTACCAAGTAACAAGTGATAGGGCAAGAGGAAACAGCCTCAAGTTGTGCCAGGGGAGGTTTAGATTGGATGTTAGGAAAAATTTCTTCACCGAAAGGGTTATCAAACATTGGAAGAGGCTGCCCAGGGAAGTGGTTGAATTCCCATCCCTGGAGGTATTTAAAAGACAGATAGATGTGGTGCTTAGGGACATGGTTTAGTGGTGGACTTGGCAGTGCTAGGTTAATGGTTGGACTTAATGATCTTAAAGGTCTTTTCCAACCTAAACGATTCTATGATTCTGTGAATGTCATCCTGGACCACATTCTCTTCTGTACTTCGCAGCTTTCTTACAGCTCCTCAATTTAAAAACTTTCTTGCAATCTTCTTGATGTTAAGTGTCAACAACTTGGTTTCCTTATAGTTTAGACGGGGTGATTCTCTCTTACATAGATGCCCTTTATTTGCAACAGCCCTTCACATAATGTTTCCTCCACAGAATATTAAAAATCTCTATATGTGAGTTTATGAGTTTAAACACTGGGTTGATGAGAAGAGCTAACAGCCAAAAGCAATGGCCTTATATTTCTTTCCAAATTTCTAACCTATTTTGGGTTTTGGACAGGCTGCTTCTGGACTCATTTACACTAAAATAATTATTTAATTCCAAGAGTAGCATTTGCTAATCCCTTTGCAGGACATAGAAGGTTATCTACTATCCCTCAAAGGACTGTCAGACTGTTACTAACAAGCATTTCAAATTAAACTTGCTGTTATTTTGCAATTAACAAACAGGAATAAATCACTGATACAGCTAAATCCCAGGAACCAGAGATGAGGATGTTCAAGTACACCACAGCTCGTTTTCTTAACAACTCTTCGACAACACTGGACTCAAAAAACAGTTTTAAAGCAAACAAATATTTCTTCCAAGGGTTAGGAACAAAAATAGAATAGTCTTTCTTGCTTGATTCCCAATAGAAACAGTACAGCTATTATTATTTAAAGCATTAGTGCTTCACAGACATTAAAGACACCAGCTTCTCCCCATCTACATGTAAAGCACTTGCACTCTATCGTTTGCAGCTTTGTCTGCTTGACATCTAGTTTCATAAACCAAAAACACAAAACCAAGGGACAAAATTGTTCTTCATTTGCACTGATACTCTAAATTTGAGGTGCATCAGAAATAAACCTGGCATTCTTCCAGTTTATTTCAATCTGATCACACTAGGGAACATGAGTTTGGTTTTTAGCATCCTAATAATTCTCAGAAGAATCACAGAAATCTCTCCAAATGAATTGTTAGCAACAAAACTCACTATGCAAGGTCAAAAAACATTGCAGACAGCATATGAAATCTTTGTAAGGAAGCTCACGGACAAAGACAGTAACCTTGATATTTTTCACTTGCCTTCTTTGAGAAATCCCTTTTTGAGGATTAGGCACTTAGTATTTAAAAGTGTACTATCTGCACACTAAGACATACATAGTAAACAAATTGCATTGATTTCAGTCAAGTTACACAGAGCAAATGATCTGTCAGTTTCTTTCTACAATTATGTCATTGTATTTCAAGCCTAATTTATCTACATTAATTCTAGCGTTACACTTTTCTTGAGAAAAAGTGACAATAAGTGACAAGGAAGGGTCTATATTATTTTCTTCCTGAGTAAGTTCCTATCATGAAGTTTCCTGGTGAGAATCCTTAGATTCCCTGGAAAGAAAGCTCAGCTTCACTGTAGGGACACCCAACACTACAGACCCATGCAGAAGTGAACCTAACAGAATGACTATGATGACATATTCATGGTGATATAGTTTCAGCAGCTTTAACTCCCACTGTTACCCATGTCTAATCCTTTGATTTATACATGAAACTTTGGGGTTTCTTCCAACCAGAGGTTGGAAAGAATTTGGCTATTTATACAATCACTGTTTCTCTGCCATACACAATTTTGAAACAAGAGAATGAATGCCCATGAGTGATGGTGCCAGCTATGCTCGGGTTCCAGGTGAAGTTTGAGAGCTGTCTCAAACTTGTCTCCCTTGTAACCCAGGGGAGTTAGCCTTTCTTTTTTTAATTCTTCTTTTTAGTGCCTCAGCACCATTTGTGCAAAAACAGACAGTGCTTCATGGCCTGAAAAAGTTGTTTGGAAAACATTCACAAATTTTAGTGAATTTAAGCTCATTTTACTGGAATGATGTTGGCTATATGTGCATTTAGATGGAACGCAAGGTGAAATAGGACATATAGGAAATAGGACAATTGACCATGCTTACAGATAGATGACTATGGAAATGATGAGATAGAAAAAGAGGATGTGGGCCCTCATGCATCCATTAGCCAAACCCTTGGTAGATTACAAGCATCACAATAAAGCTGGCATTAGAAGCTGCAACTTCCCACTTATCCATTGGCAGTCATGGAAAAAAGTATGTATCCAGTACTCCCCGTGCTCACCTCAAAGGCTGCCATCCCATCTTGAGAAGCTAATGGAGGTTACCTGTGATTTTTTTTTTCCCAGAACTGCCAGAGATCTTTCAGAAACTCACAGTACATGCAAAAGTATTCAAGGAGCATCATACTGTTTCTTTATTTTCCAAGGAACAGACGTGCCCATGGCCATACAGTCCTGCTAAGAAACTTCTAAAAAGGAAACTTGGGACCATAGTCCCAGCCCTGCTGAGATGGCAGTATTTTGAGAAAGCAGCAAAAGCTCACTTTTACCTAAGTAATGCAACTGTCCAGTGAGCAAAATACGTAAAAGGCTGTTGCTGGAGAACAATCTCTCTTCTAATTTAACACTAAAAAGGACTTCAAGAGAATCTAAAGACTATGCAGTGTCTTATGTTACATTAACTGGTGCCTCTTGATCTTAACAATAGCTCATGACCTGTTGTGATGGCTGGTTATGATTGGTCATGCATCTTAGGCTCATCTTCTTTACTTAATTTAGATTCTATGTGTTAATACATGATGTTCTATCCTCTAGTCCAATTCCTTTACACTGCTTCATAATTTAGTTGCTTCACATGCTGTGGAAAATTCAACAGGATGGAAAAAACGTCACGAATATTTCTAGGCTACAGTGCAATGTGCCTAATGAGAAACTTAAATTTCAGTTTCACAAAAACTAACATATGTAGTACTAAAAGTCCTTGTCAGTGTGTAACTATAATTGTACTCCGCTCACTTATAGGACTGTCTAATTAGTCATTAGTCACATTGACAGAATGCATCCCCTATCTCCCGGAATCAAATATGACACAGCAAAATATTTTAGGCTTCCGTTGCTAACTATGTATTTTTGACATACTGAATATTCCAGGAACACAGCCATCAGAGACCAAGAGATTCTGGTCTAATTTGAAATTGTCTGGCAAGATGGAAAACTTTAGAATTAATCTTTTTATTGTCTCACATCCAGATTCACCGATAAAAATCTACAGCAACGTTGAGCTCAGACTATTCACAATTACAAATAGGATTTCTACCCGTTATTCCTTTTCTTTCGATAGTAAATAGCATAATGAAAAAATTAGCATGAATGCTTATGCCTGGCATGTAGCAGGGCTGAGTAATTTGGGGAGTGCAGGAAAGTGGAGACTGGCTGATGGGTTTAATTTGGACTTGTTTTTACAATAATTTAAAGTAAATTTAGCTAAATTGTTTGGACACAAAAATTTGAATGTTTCATTTTCAAAATGTTTACTTTTTCGAGAACCTCATTCTTTTGGTATAAACTGTTACACAAATAAAGATTCACACATAATATCATTTTCTTAAAAGATGCGATTCTAATGAATAAACTATTTGCCTGTTAGTAAACTTTGTTTTAAAACAATATGATTTACAGTCTAAGATTGTGAAGTACTGAATAATTTAGATATGTGACAGAAACCAAGTTCACAGAAAAAGGTGGCCAAGAAGCTCTTTGCCATGAGATGTAAATCATACTACTGTACTTACAACTGTCTTCCCAATAATTTCAGTGTTCCATGTACATTTGGGACTTCATACAACTGTATTAGGCACAAGAGATGTAAAAATCTTTGCAAAATGTGTGGTCCTGGTAGTTTTTGTAGACAACAAAGACTGTCCTACTCCCAAAACTTTCCCTTAACTTCAAACAGAATTCTCCTAAAGACCTGTAGCAGGCATTTACAATAAGCTTTCACTCCCTTTAGACCACCTAATTGGTACAGTTTGCTAACAGCCTAAGCCTGAAGATTTCCTGGCAGGTCTAACTCCCTTCACACAGCTTGACTAGCATAAAAAGATATCTCCAGCATCTAGTTTCCCTAGATGCTTATGGAAAATTGTAAGAACAGAGGAAACATGATTCATACCAATATGCTTTTGGCCACTGGTCTAACCCAATGCGAGCATTTTGACATGTTTTACTACATTCTTTTGAACTACAGTACCTAGAACTGCAGGCAGTGATCAAGATGCAGGAAAACCATGTATTTATATAATCTTACAATTATGTTCTCTGTTTTGTTCTCTATTCTTTTGCACTTGCTTTGCTTTTTTGTCTCCTGATGAGTACCTAGTTTTCAAAGAATTACAAGTCATAATCCCATGCTTTCATTACCATGTGATAATGGTCAACTCAGACCCCAGAATTCTATATATGGAGCTCAGATTCTTCCCCCCGCCCCGTATACCACCTTACATTTACCTATAAATATTTTCATTTGTCATTTTATTTACATTCAACTCAATAAAGTCGCCTGGCAAATTTTCATTGTTGATGCTACCTTAACTACCCTGAATAAGTTAGTGAGTCAACAGCAAATTGACTGTTATCACTGCTTACTTTTTTTTCCCCTGCCCCCACATTATTTATGAATATATTGAAAAGACTGTGTTCAGTAAAGGTCTTGCGAACTTCACTGGAAACCATCATTCACTGACCAAAACGTCATGCATTTTAATCAAGCATTTTTCCTTCCAAACCTTTCCACTGACACAATAACTATTTAGTTTCCTTTATAGCCTCTGGTAAAGAACCGGAGTGAACAACTTTTAGAAATCCCAGTCAAACGTATTAATTAACAGGATCCACATAACAACTGATTCTCTCAAAGCAGCACTGTATACCCAAAAGGAAAGATTTCCATTCACAACAGCCATGCTTGATCTTCCAAAGGCATATCATATTCATCCATTCATTCATTCATTAATTCTATTATCCATTTAGTTTTCACTAATTTGGTCATGTCTGTAGTTCTCCTGGTTGCCTCTGAAACTCATTTTTTGTTTAAATTGCAGTCACATTTACTACTTCCAGACCTCAAATTCTAAAGTAGTTTTAACCAAGAATAATCCTTACTGAAGGCCATCAGAAAAACAAGTTCAGTGGATTCTAATCCCAACTTCAAATGCATTCTTATGGTAACACAAAGAGTTTTTGTTTTGCAATCATAAATTACACAAAACAACTGAGGTGATTGAATGTTTTCCTTAGAATAACAGAAACAGCACAGACATATCCATAAAGTGTTTTATTTTCACACTCAATTTCCTCGGTCTGTATTTCTGCATAAAGATTGTGTCAGACATTTGCAACAACTGCATAAACGCTCTGCATTAACGAACAGACATTTCAGTCATTTATAGGACTGCTAATATTTTAGCCTATGAAATCATTATGTAAATTAAACTAATTTCCACAGCAGCCATTTGACTTCAAACAGCTGCACAAACCAGGATTTCTCCTTTTCTAAAGGAATCTGCATAACACTGCATTTTGTACCACAGTTATACAGCACAGTATTGTCCTTTACTGGAACAAAGCAGACCTTCAAGCCATGGTATATATTTTAGGCGCTGCTGTGATGCTCACCTTACCATCTGTTCACATTAATCTCATGAACAAAGCTGCTCAGAAGCATGCCAAATACAGTCAGGGTTACAGTGAAAAAAATATTCCTAATTAGGGGCAGAAAGAAGCACTTGATCACTAGAAATGGTGCCATTCTGTATATATCTAGAGTCAGTCACCTTTAAGCTTGTATTACCACAATTGAGAATCTTTCTTCTTTTGAAAACACCCACTTAAAGTGGAGAAGATAATCATGCTACTCCATTAGCTCAGTGGCTGTTCTGACCAAGTTCCCCTACAGAGGCAGAGCCAGTCTTGGCCTCTCTGTTTCCTTCTCCTTCCCACCACCCCCTGCAACAGACTAGCAGAACAAGCTACATCTTTGGAAGGAAAATTAAAATGCAATTACTTAATGGATCCAGTTGAAATAAACGTAAGGAGTCTAGTGGATTCTTAACACCAAAACGGTGCAGAAAGACAAAGGGATTTGAGCAGCAGGGAAGAGAGGAAGTGAGTAAAAAAGAGGGCTCCTGTGCTCCCAGCCCTCTAGAAGCCACAACTCCTCTTGTCCTCTTAACACCATTAAATTCTCCTTCCTAGCTCTCTCTCTCCTGTCCAGAATGCAGTCTGTAATCATTATGAAACTGAATTTTATCTGTCTCAAAAGTCTTGACTTGTTTCTAATTATAGGTATTGAGGTTATAAAAATCTTGGTTACAGAGGAAAAAATTGGGAGAAATAGATGATTTGTTGAATATACAAAAATTGAAAGATAAGCAGGAAGCAAAAAGCTTGGTGAAAGATGGCTCATTCTTCATATAGCAGTTAACAAAGTTATTAGTCTATTATCTGTTTTTAAAAAAGCAAAAAAAAATTAAAATAATTTTTAATTGAAGAATAAAACATATGGTAGAAAAATATGACTAAGCAGCGACCTATATATGGGAATAAGCATGTGTTAAACATTGGCTATATTTGGCAGAAGCATAGATTTCGGCACCTCACACTTAGTCAGATGGATGAACACAAGAAGGTGCAGATTAAAAAGCAGGACCATGTAATACCAAAGTCATATTCAGAGATTACACAAACACAAATAGGCATAATGGAAATTCTCTGCCTTTAGATGAAAAAGCAGCTCTTAGTGTTTACTAAAATTTCTGATATGTGGTATTGCTTCTGATGGATTCTCAAAACTATGTACTGCCATAATTTTCTAATTACAAAACAACAGAATGGTAAGTGTATCTGACAGGAAAATTACTTCCTAAAAGAGAATGTTTACATACAAAGGGGCTAAATCTATATACACAATCATAATTAGAAATAATTTTAGAATTGTAATACATGTGCAAGTTATCCTATTTTTAGAACAGAAATTTATCTGACCCTCAGTGCAAACAGTATGCCCAGCTTGTAATTTTTGAAAATACTTAACAGTAATCAAACGCAGATACCCAGAGAATTCACCTGTTCTCTTTAAAAACCTATGTAGATGGTATGTATGTCTCCCCACCAAAAGAAAAAAAAACCCCGCAAAAAACGCCCCCCC